>JAPPVO010000032.1:126081686-126249186 GCA_030407325.1 Camellia japonica
AGAGAAGTTGCCTACGTATCCCAAACATGGGAATCAAGCCTTACGTAGTTCGGGTTAAGGTACACTCGGGTATTTAACCTCTCTTTTTTTAGGCTCTAACTTTTGCCAAGGCGCCTGTTGCAGGTTTTCGACCTTGCGAGCTTTGTTCTTCTTTCTTTTCTTTTTTTTTCTATTCTTTTCATTCTTTTTCTTCATCTTCTTTTTTTTTTTTGCATTTTTGTATCTTTGCATTTTTCTTTTTCTTTTTTTCATTCTTTTCTTGCTCTAACTTTTGCCTGGGTCGCCCTTCCGGGTTTTCGGCCCAGCGAGCCTCTCAAAGGGTAAAAGTGTAACAAGTCCATGCCAAATGGTTTTGAGATTGAAGCCCTCTGTATCCAGGAGAATGGCTGTTGTATTGATTTGCAGAAGGATCCACCTCTGGCTCTTCGAGCACATCGGATATTTTTTGCCCCTAGTTCGAGGGGTGCTTCTGTTCTAACTTTGCAAGCTTCTTCTGATGAGGTCTGACCTTCTTGATCTGACTTTGGTGCCTCTTGTTCGAGGGCTGCTTCAAATCTGGCCACACAGGCCTTACATTGTGGTTGTCCTTTGAACATTCTGAATCCAAGTTCAAGGTTTGAAAGCAAAGGGGTCGAGTCTCGAGGCTGAGAGCGATCCTAAGCTGCACAATCTCAAGAGCGATTCCACACAGGTCTTCGCAGGACCGCGCAAAACATTTTTTGAAAGTTTTTAAGAAAGCGACAAATCGCTCGCGCAGAAGATAGTGTGGAACCAGTCTGGATCGAACCAGGATCCTTCTCAGTACTCACGCCGACAAGCATGATTTCATTCATTAAGGGCTTAGCACGCCTTTCTTTCTCTCAAGTTGATCAATTTTTGCAAAACCCGAGGAATTCCTTCCTCTTTGTTTTTACCACAGTGTTCAAAAAGTTTTGAAAAACTTAGGTCATTACAATGACTTCAAGGCACAGAAAAGGCAGGGTTCCCAGTCAAATACTGCTATCTCATTCAGAATTTCTGGCACAACTGGCACATGGCAGAAGCAAACAAGAGCGTGAAAATCACTGTTGTTTCATTCAGATCTTCTGGTGTAACTGGCTCCAAGGCAGAAACAGACTCAAAAGAAACTGAAAAGACAAACACAAAACAAATGGTGATGCTCGAGGTAACACCCCCGGAATCACCCGACTCTAACAAAACAGGACTGACTCGATACAACAAGACAGACCCAACTGACTCAGTATGAAAGGACTGACTCAATACAAAAAGACAAGACTGACCCAATACCCAAGTCAGAAAGCAAAATTAACAGCATTTGTACATTGCTCAAAACAGTGCATGCCGTCCACCGCATCTGAAGTAAACTGAATGCCGCCCGCAGGTGGTTCATCTCCTGATCACATCACATTATCCCCCACAAGTTCATTGATCAAGTGCCGATAGACTTTGCTGAGTTGGTGCGACGATGACCTTATTGTCAATCAGATCTTGTATTTCGTGGCGAAGACGGAAACACTTATCAGTGACATGGCCGACCTGCTGATGAAAGGCACAATACTTGGCCGGATCATGGGAGGGAGGAAGTTTATCTGGCAGTGGTCGCGGCTCCAGGGGTTTCAGGTACCCCTTTTTAATCAGGACCCTCAAGGCCGCTGATAGAGACATGTACAGTGGTGCGAACACCCTCTGGCCTCGAGGTGGGTATTTTGAGGTTTGTGGAGTTTTGCTGGATGCACCAGCAAAGGGATTGGCAGGCGTTGACTGGGTTTGCTGGTCTCTTCCGAGTACGGGGCTAGAGCTGAAAGGAATATTCCTGGTACAAAGGCCCTTCTCCCGACTTGCCCCTTGATTCGAACCGCCCCTAATTTGAGTGGCAAAAGTGTCATCCACAGTTTTTACAACAACTGCGAGGACTTGCTCTTCGTTCAGTCCCTCGGCTTTCAAAGCCTCAGCAGCCAACTGAAGATGTTCATGGGGACTAATGCTTGCCCCAGCCTTGTTCTTATCACTGGCCTCCACTTTGCTAAGAGATTGGCCTTCTCCCAATGCAGCCCGTCCCAAGGTTAGGGAACCTTTCGACATGAACTCCCTGGTATGTGACGCAGTTGATGATGGAGCCAAAACTCCAAAGGCCAAATCTGCTACAGTTCTCTGAAGATCTTCGATCATCCTCATCAGCTCAGAAGTAGTGGGTTCACAGGTTTGAGATGATTGGGGTTCAGATGCACCCATCATGCATAAGTCCATGCTTTTTGGGATAAACACCTCTGGTTTGGGTAGATGGGCCGGGGTGATGTATATGCTGGGGTCAAAGGTGGATGGTAGTGTATGGATTAGGTTGAGATGTGGATGAGGTACTTGGTCATTGGGGTCTGAAGGTGGAGCTATCGTCCGGCTGTCAATGAGGTTTTGGATCTCATGACGAAGACGAAAGCACACGTCAGTGTCATGGCCAGCTCGCTGATGGAAGGCACAGTAGTCAGCTGGGTTATGTGAGGGAGGGGGTTTCTTTGGTAATGGTTGTGGCTCCAGTGGCTTCAGATACCCCTTTTTGATCAGGACCCTCAGGGCCGTTGACAGAGACATGTACAGTGGGGTAAACACCCTTTGGCCCTGAGGCGGGTATTTGGCTATTTGTGAGCTAGTTTCGGATGCACCGGTGAATGGGGTGGTCATTTTTTGTGTGGTGGTGGTGACCATGCCCATGTCTGAAGTTATAGCAGCTGTGTCACCACTGGTGGTCGCATTCGAACTGTGGGTAAATGCCCTCCTAGGCTGCTCCTTCTCCTGGTCAACAAGGTCCTGCTTCATAGCGTCCTCGATCTGTACCCCTATCTCGTGTAGGTCCGCAAAGGTAGGAAAGGGTAAGACTATCATTTTTTGCATCATCCTGGGTTGGAGGTTGCGCACAACCATCCTTATCTGGTCTTTGTCAGAAGGCCTTGTAGTCATCATTGAGGCCTTTGATCTCCATCTCGTCACGAACTCTGAGAAACCCTCCTTTAGTTCTTGGCGGGTGGCTTCGAGATCACGAGTTGTGACCTCGATCTGTGTGTTGTAGGAGTATTGAGCAATAAAGGCCTCAGCCAGCTCTTCCCAGTTCCGTTTCACAGAGTCCTTCAATTTTGCATGCCAGATTGCAGCTATCCCAGACATGGTTCGGCCAAAGAGAGACAACTTCTGAGCTGTAGTCAAACCCATTGGCTTCAAGATATCGGAAAACAGGTGGAGGTGCACCCTTGGGTCTCCAGAGCCGTCAAAGCGATCGATATGCGGCATTTTAAACTGCTCCGGCAAGGTAACTGCAGATTCAATATACCCGTCCTCTAAATCCGGGATGGGGTTCACTCCATGTGCTCGTCTGAACAACTCCTCCAGTTTATTGACCTTAAGTGCAGTTGGGTCAACCTTAAATTCAAAGGGCGTGTCCACTGGATTAGCCGGTGCTTTGGACAACTGAGGTGGGATTGGCAGTGAGACTGGCCATGTCGGAACATCCGTACTTTCCTGGACGTGAGCTGCCTCTCTGGGTATTGGAACCATAGGTGGGGGTGGAGCTGGGTGCGAAGCAGACGCTCCGTCTTGTTGGGGTTGCTGTTGCTGCTGAAGCTTGGTGAGTAAGCCCGCTTGTTGAGCCAGAACCTCTGCTTGGCGGGTGGTAAACTCTGCCCGACGAGCAGCATCCTGCTGCATGGCCTGCATGGCCTCTTGGAGTTGACGCACCTCCTCCTGCATATTAACTGAAAGCTGCGGATCCGAACAGAGGTGATGTGACTGGTGACTAACGGATCGAATGTCTGCCTTGCCTCAGCGAAGGAACACTGGTTGCCTTTGAACTGAATTCCTGACCTAACAAAGTCTATCAGCACAAGTCCGATGAACCTCGGGGAATATTGGAGCCTTCTGAAGCTATAGTTCCAGGACTACCTAGCAAAAGAGAAAACCGACAGCATCTCAGCTCAATTTCTCTGGAACGGATATAAGCATAGCAGAACGACTGTACTCATTACTGGTCACTGTTCCCCAAATCACTGCCCCAAACTGAATCTGATACCCGCAGATATAACTGATTCTCAAAACTGTTACCGGTGCCCTCGGGCCGGATACCAAAACTTGCAAACTGATATGCGCATTCCCTGTAGAGATACACTCTAAAAGCACATAACAGGTAAAAGAGAGCCAATACACCCTATGTTGGGGTAGGGTTTCCCTGTCCTATTTTGTCAGGAGCTAGGGTTTCACTACGCACGCAGCGGTTTCAAACAACCTATATCGGGTAAGCAACCTGTCCTAGTTTGGAATGGTCACTATGGATTCCGAATATGCACTAGGTCGAATGGTCAAAAAGGGTGCCCTGGTAAAACCGGGGTTTGTGTTCCCATGCTGTCAGAGCCCATAACCGGTCAGCCTTATGGTCATGCCTTGACAAGACAAGCCTCCGGCAAACCGTTCAGGAATGGCAGATGGCAAACACGGTGTCCTAGGCGCACCAATGCACATGCAATGCAAAGAGACACATAAACGAAATCAAAACAGGATATCACGAGTTCGAGTCAAGCTCTCTAAAAATCCCCAGCAGAGTCGCCAGAAACTGTAACAACGCCCGCGGGGGACCTCGCTACAGTTCGGACTCAATTTGTTGCGGTTCTAAATCTGAACCAAAGAGTCCAACTCTGGCAAATCGTTTTGAAGAAAAACAGATTTTTTGAAAAGTAGTGCCAAACATGGACTGCTTTGCCAGATTACAGAGTCGCCACCTAAATATTTTTTAATGGGGAATTTAGGAAACCCTGACTCGGTGCCGAAGGCCACGTGTCCGTCATCACCAAAGTGTCTTGGCTCGGGAGCTTGGGTACGATCGGGGAAGGTCAGCTATGAGCACCCCCTTTCGCCCGGTCCGAAGACCGGCCTCTACTAACCGTGATATCCGATTTTGAAAACATTATGCATTCTTATTCCAATTATTAGCCTAGAATTACTATGTTATGCGCACAGCAAACAAGTATAGACTAGATCGCCTAATTTGGAAATAAACATTGCATATCCGTTTGTTTTGAAAATGCTTTGGAATTTGCTACTCGCAAGTAGGCTAAAACACGGATTTCAATGAGTTTTCCCAACTCAAGCAATCCAACCTCCACCCACAGGCATTCAAACATTTTATCTCACATATAAGCACTTAGCCGCATGGTAAGCATACTGTCATGGCAACATTCACACGCATGCGATATGCTAAAGCGTAAAATACTTACATCGTACTCCGTGCCAAAACAGAAGCTTATCAGAAATCCATGCATGGACCTAAGCATACTGAAATGTCTAATGCAACACATGCAAAGTTGTAATCTAGACAGGCTCGGCTATCCTAGACATGGCATGTGAAATGCTACAACTATCACGTATTCAATTTGGAATTGAAAGTACGATGCAGTTTGTATGATGTACCGAGCCCGGTGCATGTCAACAAATGCATGGATGCACGCATGCATTGCATAAGGTATGCTAAAATAAATATGCCCTAATCTACCATCATAAGCAGGTAAATAAAAGGGAAGAAAGAAGTGGGGGTTGGAAGACATACGCCGCACTCACCCACACTTATTACAAATTCGCCCTCACTCGGAGGGACCGAATAATAATACAGTCCGAAATGAAAGAATAATACAGTCCGAAATATACAAATTCCTAATTAATTAATAAATTAAACTAAGAAAGCTGTAAACTGGCATGCAAGCCAGGGGCTGCCTCGATCCTGATGAATAATGTATGCTGGGCTGCCTTTTCGGAAATCCACTGGGATGCCCCGATTAGCCTCTGTTTGCAATTTTCTCGAAATGCGTGCCAGACTGCTTGAAGAGTTGCTGATTCTTGATATGCTGCAACAGAGAGCAGGAAAGGGGCACAGCAATGTATTTCACAAATATATGCATGCCTCGATCCTCGTGCCACCAATCACGCATATCGATGCATGATGGCCGAGGAGTCGGATTGCACAACTCAATATAGGATGAATGTAGATGAATGCTACAACAAAACCTAACTCCATCATGGGTAATCCGGGGTGTCGGTGACTTGGGAATTGAGACCCGTTCCGTCACTCGGAGTACGAAACGTGCCTCGTTTCCCGTGCCCGGGCTAACTCCTATCCCGAACACGATGCAATATGCATGATATGCATGAATGCGACTAAAATACAACCCTAGCATGCACAATGCTATGAAAACGGGATGCCTCGAAATGCGTGCACACGGGCACGCAAATCGAGGCGATGATCCTAAGGCATGAAATGATGCTAAAATGACATGCAGAATGCAAGATGGACTTATATTGACATGAGTGAGCCTCAGCCACACTCACATAAGAGGCCGACGGATGAAAAAGGAAGTGCCTCGAAATGCGCGTACACGGGCGCGCAAATCGAGGCAATGGCATACGGAATGCGATGAGACTAAAATGACATACAGAATGCAAAATGGACTTACACTAACATGAGTGAGCCTCAGCCACACTCACATAAGAAGCCGTCGGATGAAAATGAAGTGCCTCGGAAATGCGTGCACACGGGCACGCAAACCGAGGCGATGGCCGTAAGGCATGAAATTACATGGAATATGATATGCAAACATGCCAATGGAATTTCAGCACTGAAATGTGGGAAAACAGTCCCGAAACATGGCCAAAGTGCATCCGAAACATGGAATGATCCCGAAATGCAATATTAGGCGCCCGAAATGGCCTATAGCCATACAATGCATGCATAATATGGACATGGAATGAAAATGCAGTAGCAAGGAAGCCCCAAGACAAGCATTTTTCAGTCATCAAAAGGGCTAAATAGCAAGCATAGATAGGGCAACAATAGCATGCGAAAATACGGGCCAAGAGAGGGGTATTGAAGCAAGTGATACATGCGATGCCCAAATGAAAAAGTACCCTTCTACAACACTGATGAGGGACTAAAAATATGCACATTTACAGTAGATGACATCCCCCAACTCAGTATGAAAACATGATAAAAATGCTATGCAAGAATGAAGCCAACAAAGGCTAGAACATGAGGCATGCCATACATTCATCAAACAGCCCTGGACCCTTAACAAAAAATGACAAGAAGACAAAAATATGGATATTTTCAGTACTGCTCATGGCCAAAAACAGAAGCTAGATAAGCTTAAAAAAGCATGCAAGAATGGGGGCCAAAGAGGGGTTTAGAGACAAGTATAACATGGAGACCCCCAACAAGGTTGGTCCCTTCTACAATGTTGTAGAGGGACACAAAATAAGCTTACTCACAGTTCATGACATGCTCCAAAACAGACTACATGTAGGTCAAACAAATCATGCAATTTTACGGTAAATATGAAAGATTATGAATCAAGTGCATGATAGAGGACCCAAACAGGGTTGATCCCTTCTTCAATGTTGAAGAGGGGCTCAAAATAGGCCCTCTTACAGTTTACATTATGCTCGAAAACAGATCACTCATAGGCTAGAAAAAGCATGCAAGATATTGACATACAAGATGTTATTGAAGCAAGTACAAGATGGAGGGCTCAAACAGGGTTGAGCCCTTGATCAAACATGGATAATGGCTCAAAATAGACCTAGTTTCAGTTAAGGTCGGAGCCCAAAACAGTAAGAAAGTAGGCTTAAGAAAAGAGGCAAGAAAGTGTTACAAAAGAGGGAAATGAGAACTTACCCTTGAAGACCACTCTTTCTTTGCTTATTGGCTTGAGAAATGTTGCTTCTAAGCCCCTAAGAACCTCTCCTTGTTGCTGGAAATGGAGTGGTGGTGGTGGTGCTTGGTAGTAATGAAGAAATGGCCAAGGATTTGAGAGGTTTGGAACTTGAAAGTGTAGAGAGAGAGGGATTTTGTAGAGTGAGAAGCTCCCAAAACTTGCCCTTTTTGTTCTAACCTAAGCAATATGAGATATAAGGCCCTATATATATCAAAATAAGAGCTTTTGGTCGAAATATCCCAATTGAAAATATCTGCCACAGTGTATTGATAAATATCTGTCAAAAATCTGAGTTCTGGGCACTTTTGGCCGGCCGGCAATATTTTGTGCCGGTCGGCACTCTTTTGTGCCGGTAGGTAGCCGGTAAGGTCAAAAAGTGCCGGTGGAAGTCCAGATTGAAGCCCCGGAAGTTAGCTTTCCAATGGCGCAAACCTTGCATTAAAATTCCTCCTGTGGAAAAAGTTATGCCAGTTTCCGTAAAGCCGCGCAGATTCAGTCCAACCGGGCTTCAACCAACCATATCTCCTCCCCTCAAATCTGGACATAGGAGATTCTTGAGTGCAAAATGAATCCCCGGAAGTAAGCTTTCCAATGGTGGTGGCCTCATATTTTAATTCCTCTTGTGCAAAGAGTTACGCCCGTTTCGGTGAAGCCGCGCAGACTTTTCTCCTTCCCGGATTCATGCTGAACCACTCCCAAACTAGTTTTCTCCCCTCTTCTCCTCTTTTCTTCAACTTCAAACCCCTAAGTAAGGTGTTTTGAAAGATTTTTCAAAGATTTCATCTCTCTTTCATTCATCTCCCCTTTTGTCCTTGCTCGGTTTATCGAAAAGCGCAACATTTACCGAAATGCGAGCGTCGGAACATCGTGGGAATTTTATTTCAAAAATGTTTTGAAAGAGAGGGTTTTAAGGTATAAAAACCATCAAAAATAATTTTGGTCCACAATGGGGTATGAAGTTGAGATTTGCCTCTCTCCTTGCCGGAGAAACTGAACCTTTCCCCTGCACACCTTTCATCACCGAGCAAACCATCAGTAATGCCCAAGTCTCGAGGGCGGTCAAAAATGGGGTGTCTACAACGGCCCTTTTTAGCTCTTCAGCACGAGTAATGGACAGATGCATTCTCTGGATACACTGCAAAGGACAACGAAGAATTAAGAGAAAAGGAGACAGCAACGCAACAGTAAAGACAAGTAAAACAGGAAACACTTACAGCGGTCATCATCTGAAGGGTCCCCTTCAGGATAGGAATATCACGGGGCCCATTATGGTCGGCCATATCAACCGGCATCAACAAAAACTTAGTCAAATCAAAGGCAAAATCTTGTGAAGGAACAACTGAATCAGAAGTGGAAATGGGCCTGCCCTCATGCGATATTGGCGGCTCCCATTTCTCAAAAGCATCATCCTCGGCAGGATCCTTAGAAGCTTCCCCCACCACTACTTTGCCAGCCTCCTTCCTTCTCTTTTTTGCTCGAGCAGCCACTGAAGCTGAGGGCTCGGCAGCAGTCGCAGGGGTCCCAGAAGCTCCAACCTCCATCTTCACCTCCATGAGACTCTTCACCTCGGTTTTTTCCAGAGGGGTTTGCAAAGCATCGGAGGCTCTGAAGGCCTCGGCCTCTAAATCCACCAACACCCTTCTCTTCGCCACAGACCCGCTCCCTGCGAAACTGGGGGCAGGGGAAGGCGCTCTTTCAGAAAGTGCACCTTGACTCCTGCGACGGTTCGTGACCAAAGGAGTGAGAGACATGTCGGTCTTGGTATCAGAGTCCAGAATGGCAGCAGCGAGCCTCGCCTTCTTTGGAATAGTAGAACGGTAAGTAGACTGGTATTCCAACAACTCAGGTGCAGATCTCTTTTTATGCCTCAGGGCCACTTTTATGGCTTCAGCATTCTCTCGGTTTGGTCTTTGTTGGAAACGAAAGGCCTCTGCAAAAAAGAAATGATTCATTAGAGCAACATCCAAAATAAAGCAAGAAATACAAAAGGCATTAGAAGGAGAGGCTCGAACCTGGATAGCTATCTTTCTGGGGCATCCTCTCAGACTGAAACTCAGTTCCGGCAGGAAACTCCCAGTTTCCACCAACTTGTAAGAAATCATCGTTGTGTTTATTCGAATCAGGCAGCCCAGTAACCAAATGGCAATCAAATGAGCGAACACGCAAGTAATATGTGCTGTGGTCTTTGTTATGAGAAAGAGTATAACAACCTAAGATATCCCATATGTCAAGGTTCAAACCCAATCGTCTATTAAGGGCAGAGACACCGCAAATGACACGGAAAAGGTTCACAGATACTTGCATTGTGGTTAACTGGACTTGGTGCAAAAACCGGCGTACCAGCGGGTCAAGAGGGAACCAAACCCCTCCCTCGACTATGGCCGCGATGGGAAAAGTAACAGTATTCCTCGTACCCATACGCTTGGCATCTACTTTCGCCAACGAAAGGGTAACGTCGTTGGGAATATTATAGTCTAGGCGGAACATAGCCATGGCCTCGGGGTATCAACCAGTGAACGGAATTTCCCCATTCAACAAACCTAATGGGACAGAGGTAGGACTCAGATAACAGAGTATGAAACACAGACAGCGAGTGGGCCAAACAAGATGATTAAGATAGAAAGAAGCGAGAGAAAAAGAATCACAAGAGGACTTACAGAGATTAGAACAGTGGTAGCAGAGCAAGATTAGCAGTGAAAAAGTCTGAGCAGAGCACCAACGAGACTGGTTCAGAAGAACGGGAAGAGTTTTTTCTCTCTCTTTGGAACTCACTAGAGGAACGAGAAAAGCAAATGAAGGGATTTGTATTATCAGCCAGAGCATTAATTGCACCAGCCGGTGCGCAGGTACATGGAGCACGACCTTCGGTATGGAATCGACGCACTATCTCTACATACCTATCACACGTCGCCACGTGTTACATGAAAGGACGCATGCAGGAATTGTGTGTCAGGATTGAACCGTCACCAAGGCCGAACTGGGGGAGAACCGAAACGACGCGACGCTTGGAGAGCAAAACAATAGCTCCCCCCAAGGGGAACCTTAGCGCGAGCTAGGGGGCAAATGAAGGGGCGAAATGTGAAATGGGTCGGGTCCAAGCCTTGGGCCAGCCCAATCCTTTGAAGTCTGAATCCAAGTGGGTTGGATGAGTATATGGGCAAACCAATTGAGCCCAACTTCATGATCAACAGTCCACCCAAGTCCTCAAGCACTTGGGCCCTACCCGCAGTGGAAAGGCTAGTCCAGCCGTGGTGTTGGGCTGGGCCGAGCTGCGAGACTAAACCTATGAGCCGAACAGAAAATAGGCCGAGCCAATACAAAGATATCCGAATGGATCAGCCCATCTCCATGAATGATCCTATAAAAGGTCGAGACAAGGCATAATGATGTCGAGCTGAGGAACATCGGTACCGAGCTGAGGAAACCTCGCAAGGAAACGTGGAAGCTGTGAATGTGTGCATGTGCAAGTTGCCACCTCAGCTGGTCCCCTACACCTAGAATCACAGAAGTTGTTGAACCAAAGGAATGTGGTTTGTTATCAGCATGACTGCAATGAGTATATGCATTTATTGGCAACTACCAGGTGGTCTCCCACCATGAGCAATGCCAAAAGGACACCTGGCAGCATCCAAGCTCCATGAACCCACCTTGAGAAGCAAGCAAGGAACACTATATATACAACATGAACTTCACATTAAAGGTAACTGAACAATTCTAAGCAAACTTACAAACCCTACTCGATATTCATTCCTTCTTCGATCACTAATTCCCACACCGGAGGGGTTATCCGGCCAACCCCGGCCGGGCAACTCTAACGGTGCTTCCTGTGGCAAGAGCCTCAGTCCCTGGATAGTCCAACTGAGTGCAGGGCCCCGATCCACTTTCATCTAGTGCGGAATCCGGTACGCACGGTATGTATTGATAGAAAATTTTGCAGAATATAAACTAAAAGTTGTTAAGGATTCAATTCTATATATAAAAACTATATGAATTTCTACTATACAAAATAAGTGTATACGTACCTTGATCCATGATAATATGAAAAGCTCTTTTAAGAAAGAGAAACCTCGAATAGCAGACCTTGATCTTTAAGTTCTTTATTTGTCTAAGATTTTCAAACCACTTCTCTCTCTCTAGGCGATGGGAGCCCTTTTGTGGTGACAACTTGAGTTTTGTGTTAGAGAGTGTGGTTTGGGACCTTACACTATTTACACTGGTAATCTTCCCATCAAAGAATCCATTCATTCAATGAACCTCATTAGATAAATTAATGTATTTTCTACATTCATAATAGATACATAATGCATCTCTAAGATTCATTCATGATGAATCTATCACATTCAATGCATTGACACTATCTCCATTAGTCTTCTATACATTATGTGTATATAGGTGCATTCATCAATGATTAGTCACCATCTAATTGATGTACATGTATCTTGCTTAATGAGATGAATCTAGTATAATCATGTATATTCCACATTAAGCCATATTTAGGAAAAATTATTACAATCTCCCACTTGACTTGCATGATTATATTACGTTACTAGATTATCATAATATGGCCAACGTTCTCCCACTAGAAAATTGCACCATCACCATTAGATTCTGTTCAATAAAATTATTAGTACCAAATCATTGTAGTCAGTGATTTATACATTGATCATGACTATATAATGGTTATAGTGTTAATATTTTCCATCAACATGAATAAGTGAATCTTAAATCACAAAGATGACATTAGCAACACAATGAGGATTAATGCTAATTCATCTATAACGGTCCCGTTGTTTATAACTTCTTCTAAATTGTGCACAAGTATGAAGAATGAAAACAACAAACATAATCATTACTAACATAAGATGATTATAACATAACATTTATCACAAACATAATACACTCATTTCAAGTCTAAACATGATAAACTTTCTACTAAGCCCATGAGCGCAACATGTTCTTGAAAGAGCTTAGGTGTGAGTCCTTTAGTTAAAGGATCTGCCAGCATGATTGTAGTGCTAGTATGAGAGATGAAAACAGTCCGATTCAGAATCCTTTCTTTAACAACTAGATAGTTGATATCAATATGCTTTGATCCTCCTAAAGTTTTAAATTGAAGAACAGAACAGCAGCATCATTATCACAGTAAATCTGTAAGGGCCTCAAAATTGAATCGACAAGTTGTAATCTAGATATGAAATTCTTTAGCCATACTGCATGACATGTGCTTCATAACATGCTATGAACTCTGCCTCCATAGTGGAAGAGGCTGTCAGAGACTGCTTATGACTTTTCCATGAAATTGGTCCATTAGCAAGCGTAAAATGTACCCAGACGTGGACTTTCGAGTGTCTTTACATCTAGCATTATCAACATCTGAATAACCAATTACTTCAAAGTTGTCTGTTCTTTGATAAGTAAGCATGTAATCCTTAGTGCCTTGTAAATATCGCAACACTTTCTTAACTACTTTCCAATGATCAAGTTCAGGATTGCTTTGGTATCGACCAAGCATACCAACTACAAATGCTATGCCATGATGTATACAAACTTGAGCATACATAACTGCAGAGGCATAAGGAATTTCTTTCATTTGTTCCCTTGCTAAATTATTTCTAGGACACTGAAATTCAGTAAATTTATCACCCTTAACTATATGGGCAACACTACTTGAACAATTCTGCATGTTGAACCTTTTAAGAACCTTTACGATATAGGCTCTTTGGGACAATCCTAAAATACCACGAAACCTATCTTGGTGAATTTCTATCCCAATGACAAAAGAGGCTTTACTTATATCTTTCATTTCAAAATTCCTCGTAAGGAATTGCTTTGTCTCATGTATCATTCCCAAATTATTGCTAGCAAGCAATATATCATCAACATACAAAACTATAATGTAGATATTGCTTCCACTGATTTTAAGGTAGACACATTAATCAACCACATTATCCTTAAAATTAAATTTGGTGAGAATTTCATGAAATTTAAGATATCATTGTCGAGATGCCTACTTTAGACCATATATGGACTTCTTAAGCCTACAAACCATATTTTCCTTGCTTTCATCCTGAAAACCTTCAGGTTAGTCCATGTAGACCACTTCATACAAGTCACCATTTAAAAAGGTTGTTTTAACTTCCATTTGATGTAACTCTAAACCATAATAAGCTACTAAGGCCAGGACTATTCTCAAGGAATCTTTATTAGAAACAGGAGAATAAGTTTCCTTATAGTCCATCCCTTCTCTTTGAGTGTATCCTTTAGCAACTAATCTGGCCTTGTATCTTTCGATATTGTCTTTAGGATCACGCTTGGTTTTAAAACCCATTTACATCCAACAAATTTGGCTTCCTTAGGCAATTTTACAAGATCCCAGACATTGTTGCCTTTCATGGATTTTAACTCATCTTTCATGGCATTTAACCATTGAGTTGCATTTCCATTATTCATGGCTTGGGCATAAGAAACAGGATCGTTCTCCAAGCCTATATCACTCTCATTTAGGTAAACCTCATAGTCATCTGATGTAGCTGGTTTCTTTTCTCTTTGTGATTTGCGTAAAGGTTGTTCTGCAACTGGGACAACGTCTTTTTCATTGTGAGAAATCTCTTGAGTACCAACATTATCCACAATAGGTTCAGGTACTTCATTTTCTTGAATAATCATGGAAGGCGTAAAAGCACGATTTTCCTCCAAAGAAAGATTTTTGAGATTCATACTCCCACTAATGTCTTCATCCTCTAAGAACACAACATTTCTAGTTTCAACAATTATTGTGCTATGAGTAGGACAATAGAATCTAATACCCTTTGATCTCTCAAGATATCCAATGAATTAACAACTTATAGTTCTAGGGTCTAATTTCTTTATTTGCGGTTTGAAAATTTTTGCTTCATAAGACAACCCCATACATATAAATAATTCAAATTAGGTTTCCTACCAACCCACAACTCATAAAGAGTTACAGACACAGCCTTACTAGGAAACCTATTAAGAACATGTACAACAGTTTTTAAAGCTTCACCCCACAAGAAATCTAGCAAAAAAGAGTTACTCATCATGCTTCTCCAAAAGAGTACGATTTCATCGCTCAACTACACTATTTTGCTCAAGTGTATTGGGCATTGTGTAGTTATCAACAATACCATTCTCAGCTAAAAATAAAGCAAAAGCACTTGGATTTTGACCAGACTCAGTGAATCTACCATAATATTCACCACCTCAATCAGATCTTACACTTTTAATCCATCTACCAAGTTGGTTTTCAACTTCAGCTTTATAGAGTTTGAAAATATCTAGTGCTTCTGATTTTTCACGAATAAGATACACATAAGTATACCTAGAAAAGTCATCAATAAAAATAATAAAAATATTTATGTCTAGAAATAGTTGGAATAGTAAAGGGACTACATATATCAGTATGAATTGTATCTAATAATTCAGTAGTCCTAGGAGCACTCTTTTTCTTTGTCTTTGTGTATTTTCCTTTAATGCAATTCACACAAATACTAAAATCAAAAAAATCAAGTGAACTTAAAATTCCGTCTTTAATAAGACGTTCCATCATTTCTCTTGATATGTGGCCCAAGCACTTATGCCACAACATGGATGAATTTTCATTCACTCGCTTTCTCTTTTTATTTACCAAGTCGTTTACATGAAAGGATAAAAGAGATTGTGCATAAGTGGAATCTAAATTCAATGAATAAAGATTACCATATAAAGTACCAGAACCAATCATATAAGAATTATGGAATAAAGAGACTCCATCATTTCCAAACTTAAATTCATAACCATAGGAATCAAGTTATAAAACAGAAATTAGGATTCTAGTAAAAATAGAAACATAAACTTCGTTTACTAAATCTAAAATGAAACTAGAGTCTAAAATTATACAGAGGGTGCCAATAGCCTCAGCGTCCACTTCTATTCCATTCTCGATCGTAATGGTTTGTTCTCCTTTATTTAGTTTCCGACTTGTAAGGTATCCCTGTATGGAATTTGTTATGTGAATACTTACACCAGTGTCAATCCACCAAGAATTTGGTGGAACGTCTACCAAAAGAGATTCATAAGACACAAAGCATTGAGTGTTACCTTTCTTGTCTAACCAACCTTTAAAACCTGGATAGTCTTTTCTTATGTGACCTTTTTTTCGACAGAAATGGCATCGAATCTTATTTTCTTCATTAGACTGGTGAGTTTCATCATTTGCATTCTTCTTCTTCTTACTTTTGCCTTTCTTGAAAATCTTTTTGGTTGGACCCAAGGTGGCAAGGTGAGCCATATCAAGCTTTTCAGCTTTAAGCCTTTCTTCTTCTTGAACACACGAGGCAATTAACTCGCTCATCTTCCACCTATCTTTCTGCGTATTATAATTGATCTTTAAAGGACTAAATTGCGCAGGAACAGAAGTCATAATGAAATGAACAAGAAAACCTTCAAAAATTTCCATGTCCATTCCCTTTAATTAAGAGGCTATGTCATTCATCTTTAAGATATGTTCACGAACACCACTCAAACCATCATATTTCATTGTCATCATTTTAATCATGAGAGTACTAGCAAGGGATTTGGAAGTTCCAATGAATTGTTCTTCAATAGATTTCCTATAGACCACTGCACTTTAAGAAGCATGGATTACTTCTTGAATTGCAGGCATACTTGAGGCTTTCATAATCATTAGACATAAGTGATTAGAGCATTCCCATTTTTCATATAAAGCCATGTGTTCCTTAAAACTTGTATCATTAGGCTTTGTAGGTGCTAACTTTCTTAATGCATAGTCTAAATCCATAATTCCCAAAACAATTCCAATTTGTTCCTTCCATTTCTTAAAATTAGTTCCACTCAAAGCTTCAATACCAAACAAGTAACTACTAATTGCAGTAGGATTCAATGCTGTAAATACATAATATCCATTACATAACTTAATATAATTAAGAAAACTGATTTTCACATGTCATGAATAAAAATAACACCACAAGTTAAATATATCTAACTAGAAAACATAAGTAGTTAGATTTGAAATCAAGTTGTCCTTCTATTGGGCTGAATAACAATATATATTAGCAATTTCATAAAAGTAAATGAGATGACTAATAAAAATAAACAGCATAAAATAAAATAAAATAATCATTAAGACCGTAATGAGTTTATCACCATTGGGCAGAAAAACTCAATGTCTTATATTATTTAATTAACTAAAGCACATGAGAAGTTTATTACCGTTGGGCAGAAAAACTCATTGCTATATTTATTATGCTAATCATCTCGGTTGTTTAAACATACATAGTGTTGAACCTCCGTTGGCCTAATCAACAATGTTTCAACTCATAAGGTGTGTAACAAAACATTATAAGTGCATAAGGCATTATCTTAATTACCATTTGTTCAATAATTTACAATTTTTTTATTTTATTTTAATATCAATAGAATAAAAGATTGACCAAAAACAAAGATAAAATTGGACAAGTGTAAATCAAGGCTATGCACTGGTTACACAAAACATCCTTATAAAATGAAATTCATACTTATACATTTCATACATCAGAATTGAGAACCATGGCTCTGATATCAACTGATATAAAACTTTGCGGAACATAAACTAAAAGCTGTTAAGGATTCAATTCTATACATGAAAACTATAAGAATTTCTACTATACAAAATAAGTGTATATGTACCTTGATCTATGATAGTATGAAAACCTCTTTTGAGAAAGAGAAACCTTGAATAGAAGACCTTGATCTTCAAGTTCTTTATTTGTCTTAGATCTTCAAACCACTTCTCTCTCTCTTGGCAATGGGAGCCTTCTTGTGGTGACAACTTGAGTTTTGTGTTAGAGAGTGTGGTTTGGGACCTTATACTATTTATGCTAGTAATCTTCCCATCAAAGAATCCATTCATTCAATGAACCTCATTAGATAGATTAATGTATCTGCTACATTCATAATAGATACATAATGCATCTCTAAGATTCATTCATAATGAATCTATCACATTCAATGTATTGACATTATCTCCATTAGTCTTCTATACATTATGTATATATAGATGCATTCATCAATAATTAGTCACTATCTAATTGATGTACATGTATCTTGCTTAATGAGATGAATCTAGTATAATCATGTATAAGCCACATTAAGCCAAGTTATGATATTTGTAATGTTTTCAATTATAACTAAAAATAAGGGTAAATTATACCCATGATCCCTATATTTTACTCCTTATGTCATTTTGGTTCTTACATTTTCAATTGACTCCATTTTAACCCATAATTTTAGATTTTATTTCAATTTGATCCAATTAATAATATCGTTAGTGTTTTATAAGGAAAATTATCACTAAATTGGTTGAGATTAACTAATTGAATTGAGTAAGTTCATAATTTTGCTCTTAAAAATATGGCACGTGACACTATGTAGAGACAGATTCAAGATTTGACCATAAACGGGGCCAAATATTATGTATAAAAATTTAAACAAAGAATGCAAACTACATTTAAATTTTTTTAGATCCTAATTTGCAAATTACTATGCATCAAAATATGCCAAATAGTCAATATGATGTATGTAGAAATAGAGGTTGAATTGTAAAATTTATAAAATTGAAAAAAGCTACTTGAATCTTAAACAAACTAACGACTTGTTAAAATATCTAAAAAAATACATAGAAATATATAAAAAATATACAAGAATATATGAAATGTGCATTGAAATTTTAACTTTTTCGACATTATTTCAACTTTAACAAATGCCCAATGGATGATCGTTAGCAAGACCAAAATTAGTTTTACTATCTTATGTGACATATTGCACAAATCTTAAATATTAGCAATATGTATGTGAGATCTCACAATTCTGAAATATTCATTGTAGG
Source organism: Camellia japonica (assembly GCA_030407325.1). Taxonomy (NCBI): domain Eukaryota; kingdom Viridiplantae; phylum Streptophyta; class Magnoliopsida; order Ericales; family Theaceae; genus Camellia; species Camellia japonica. The sequence continues at coordinate 126,100,308 of JAPPVO010000032.1, forward strand.
AAATTCAGGTTTTAGAGGCATTTAGAAAACGCCACTATAGGTCTCTAAAACGCCGCTAATTCCTTTTGTGACATTTAGCACCAAATGCCAAAGACGTGACTGTCACTATAACTTAATGGCACTTTAGAAACGTCGTTATATTACTATAGGCAGCATTTTTAAAAACGCCGCTAAATGTTTTACATAACGATAAAATGATGTCACATGATATTTAGCGACATTTTGAAAACGCCGTCGTAGACATTTGTACATTTTAAAAATCTAGCCATTGGGATATAGTGATGTTTAAAAAACGCCGTTAAAAAATGCTGTTATAGCCTTTTTTTTATTATTATTATTGTAAATTGTGATAATTTTGAACTAAAAAAATACCTATAATAAACAATTGTTAAGAACTAATAATTGATGTTTATTAAAATAATAAATAAATTAAGCTTGGAAACAAAATTAAAAATAAGAAACAATGCATTGCACACCCAAGGATGGAAATAATTCATGTTTAGACTTTAAATACATCAGTTAAAACCAAAATGGTCAAGAAGTCAAATTACTTAAACTTCAAGAGTAGCTCTCATCAGTTTGAGATGAACAACATTTAAAAGAGATGATTTGCCAAAAAAATTGTGTAGAACCCCATAAGCTGTTTTAACAATTACAACCTTCATGAGTAGCCTACCAATCAAAGTATGCAAGACTTGTGTAGAACCCCAGATCATCAATATCTATCTTGAAAGTATCAAGGGCCATAAGAAAAATTAATGCAAGATGCATCAAGCTAGATTCTGCAAAAAACATTAATGCATGATGAAAAAAATTAATGCAAGTTTGCTTTCAAAAGTTGGACAGCATTGATGAGACAGGTTGCCAAATAATTCCCATATCTACCAATGGATTTCTCTCCAAAAAAATCAATGGTATGATAAGAGCAATCCAAATCCAAGAGCATAAACTAAGAAAAAAAATATGAAGCACAAATAAGAGAATATTTTTTTATAATCAATTATTTACCTTTGCAATACTGGCAACTCACAACTTCCTTGAAAATGAAGAGGAAAAAAATAAAAAAATCCAAATGATTGCTTGTATAAATTGTATATCCCTGCAAGAGTGTGCAGCAATTGCACATCATCCAGAAGTAAGCAAACAAAAACAATGACACTTTCAGTCATACCAAGGACACAATCTCAACAATATAGTCAAAGGCTTGAGATAACATAACGGATTCAATCTAATTTCCTTCCTTATTTCCAATTGGATGTTTGGTCACTAGTGCTATGTCAGGTGGTATTCTTGATATCTATTGAAGCAGAAGAAAAAAGGCATGGACACATCTTGAGGCTGGTACAGCTATTTTATCTGGTTCCTCTTTCAGTTGTTTACCTTATCTAATATTGTCCGTATTTGTTAATTAGGGAAAGCAATTTATCAGTCCTAACCCATTATAGTGTGAATAGGAACATCTCAATCAATAAAGACCAAACTATAATGCCTTCAAATGAAAGCAAGCACATAGAAAGTCAATTTAAAAAAAAAAAATTAAAAAAAAAAGAAGAAAGGAAAATGATGTTACTAATGCTATCAAATATCAGACATTTCCATTGGCACATTCGAGATTTTTCAGTTCATTTAATCAAATACCAATGTTCCAATTAAAACACTGAGATATTTATAGACCATAAACAGAGAAATATATAGACCATAAGTATATCTATATCTCCATAAAGCGATCAAACCTCAAAGACAAAGACATCTACCACTGAAGAACAAAATAGACAAAGACAAAGTAACAAGGAATTTAATTGGAGAATTAACCAAAGAAAAAGATCACTACCCACAAAAGGGAAAAACACACCAATCTTAGAAAAGGCCTAACCTTAAAGTCAATTTGAATAGATAACACAATTAGAACATACCAATTGTGAGCACAACACATAAACATACAACACAAATCTAACTAATTGTATGTTATATAGAGTTAACCAATTCAGATGAATTAAGACTAGCATTTATTTATATTAAAAAAATATATAAAATGGCAATTACATAGAAAAGAGAAAGATATATAGAACGGAACCTCTTCAACTACCTTCTCTCTAAGGCTTCCCCCAATTCTCGATCATTATCTGCACAAATGAAAATCAACAACCAAATCAACATTGTACTTTAATAATGAAAATGCTAAAAATGAACCAGATTTTTCACCAAATTGTTACAATAAATGAAGATTAGTAATGAATATCATTTTCCTAATATCTAGTCACAAATAGGAATCCTCTACACACAAAACACAACTAAAATCCAACAGACAACAAAGATAATGAAACTTTAAGTCTTCAAAGTCTTCAAATCCATTCATAAAACAAGCACAGGAAATAAAGGTCCATAAAGTTTTTCAAAGAAACAAAGAATTTGTCTATCACTATAACTAGAAGAAATTTTCTTAAGAAAAAGGCATGTGCAGTGTGCCCAAGAAGCATGAACATGAAACAAGAAAACTGGAGTAGAATTTAATTGAGATTTCATTAACAAATTATTATACAACAAATCACGAAAATAACGAAATTCCGAAAAAAAGTGCCGCTGGTTTCTATAAAGTTTTCTTGAAGAAAATTTGTCTATCACTATAACCAGATTTACCAGCTTTTTTCCCCCAAAAACTCTTTCAAAACACTAATTGTAAACCCCAGGAGAAGAATTGACAGGAAGGAAAAGCTTAAGAGAGAGAGAGAGAGAGAGAGAGAGAATACGAAACGAAGAGAGAGAAAGAGAGAGACAGAGGCACTCACCTTAGTAGACGATGGTGCCCGCTCTCCTCAATGGTGCAGATGGTGGTGGTGGTGGAGCTTTGAAATTGTGAGAGAGAGAGAGAGAGAGAGAACTTTGAAATCAAAATGGAAATCAACAATCTCTCTGAGATTGGATTTGAGATGAATCACCAATCACTCTGAGATTGGATCAAACGGGGCTAAAGAAGGTTGATTTGATCGGTTGAGAGGGATAACTGTTTAGAGAGGGTTTAGAGATAGAGAGAGAGAGAGAGAGAAAGAGAGTGTGTGTGTGTGTGTGTAACGCCCCGATATTCATACCACGATATGCTACCAACCCAACATATGAACAATAAGCAAAGGTATACAATTCAATAACTGGAATCTATCACATTCTCATAAATTTCTTATCAAGCTCAAAGTAATAAAATTACAATACATGGTAATATAAAAATATCCATCTAAATTGCCACAAAGACTTACACCTTTCAAGACTAAGAGCCTTGATTCAATAAATAAAATTCCTAACTCGACAAACAAGCTCAATGGCTGTAGGCGAACAACATCAAAGAAGCTTCAACGCCCCACATTGAATTCCATTCGCTTTTCGACACTATCATTGTACACCTTCAACACCTAGATTTTTTTGGATATCCAGCCCATAAAAAGGGAGTGAGCTTTGACGCTCGGTAGGAAATAAACTTAACAACAAATAAGTATGCTCAAAGTGATTATGTTCATGCAATGTCATGACATGCATACAACTTAACTTTATTAGAAAACCAATTTGTAAAATGCTAAATTTGTATTCCAAGTTTGACCCAATTTGTTAACCATTGATTTAACCATGAACCTTCATTTTGTAACAAACTCCACGTTACATGTCACAAACACTCCCTACATTTACTGGCCACCAAGCATAGTAGGGCAAGAGGGCACCTCTTACTTTTAGAAAACCTCCACATTTGCCGGCCACCAAGCACGGAGCGGCAATTGGACACCCATTTCATTCTTAAAACATCTCCACATTTTTTGGCCACCGAGCATGGAGGGGAAATTGGACACCCATCCATCATTGTAACTTTTTCCCCCACATTTACTGGCCTACAAGCACGAAAGGGCAATTGGGCACCTTTACCAACATACCGATAACATCCCCACATTTTTCGGCCTACAAGCACGGAAGGGACGGATCTTGGATTGAGACTTTGGGGAGGCTACTCTATAGTTTGAAAAATTGAGGGGCTAAAATTATCTAAAAAAAATTTGGGGGTGCGAACTGCTATAATTTTAAAGTATTTTAAAATTTTTAGTATAATATATGATATTTTTGAAATTTTTGGGGATGCGGCCGCCCCCCTAGATCCATCATTGGGAAGGGCAATTGGGCACCTCAACACACGCACAACACACAACACATTTCAATTTAACCCATTTTTAATTAACTCTGCCCACTTGATCCCAAAGCCATGAAGATACAATGCAATACAAGGCAATTGGTTTGCCAATATCATAGTTTGTCTAAGGTTCAAATCATTACTACAAGAATAATTGACATGAAACATAGACAAGGCAATCTCAATAATTTCCATAATCGTCTAATATAGCAACATCAATCCCAAATTCTCCATCGTTCTAACATCGTGTGAATATCAACTCAAAACAACTCCAATTCCACTTTTAAACATTACTTAGTTAAGTTATCTAATTTACATTAAACTCCCAAGCTAAGGTTCCAAAATGATTTAATCCACAGCTTTTATCCCTACACTAGTTTCATCAAATTATTAGGATTTACCCATTTCATAATCTCCATGTATTCCAATACCATATTAATGTCAATTTTAACATAAAACTATCAATTAGTTTCAAAATCCCTTTTTTTTTTACTCAACATTTCAAACCTGGGGCTTTAAAGAAAATTGGAGGTTTTCCTCTTTTCTTAGTTAAATCCTCAAATCATGAATTATTATTTATCAATATGCTAAAACATTCAACCCTCTTTGAAAATTTGAGTGAAAACCCCATTTGTACTTAAACAACTAGCCATTAATGTTTTCTAACCCATAATCAACTCAAAATCCCAAAATGTCTCGAAAATCACTTTGAATCATAAGTATTTATGGCTAAGAGAACTCCCAACCTCAAGATTGGAAGCCAAAGATGAAGACCCAACTTGAAACTCCAATGAAATCGCAAAACAATCGGTAGAAGTCTTGATCTATGCTTGCTCTTCAACCTTCTTGAAAGATTTGGGGTGAATCTTGGGTAAAAAGAAGAGAAATCAAGAGTTTGGAAGGTTAGGGTTTCGGGCTAGGAGGATGGGAGGAGAAGAGAGGGAGAAAAATAAAGTTTTTGGGTCAAAAAGTCACTTTATAATGTCTATTAGCGACCTGGTCGCTTGAGCGTAGAAAAGAAGCTCCCAAAATCTTTGAAAATCGCACAGTTCGCTCGAGCGAAGAAAAGCTCGCTTCGCTCGAGCGAGCATGTTTCCAGCACAGAAATTCAAATTTTAAACAGGTATAACTCTCTCGTTCGGATTCCATTTTAGGTTGTTCTTGTGTCCAAATCGAAGCCCCGGAAACAAAATTTCCAATGGTTCCAGCCTCACATTCAAATTCAAGGTATGGAAGGAGAAAACGGCAAAATAGTGAAGGTTGGTCAAAAACGAAAACTCAAATTTAGGGTTTTTCATCTAATCTTGCCTAAATACCTTGTTAAGGCATCAATCAAGGTTCCAAACATCACCCAAGGGTCCTTAATTATAATATTTAAAGTTCACTTTGCGAACCTATCAATACCAAGAGTCCGACAACCATACAAGTTTTAAGGTGACGGGCACCAATTTACACCAATCCGATACATATTAGAATCCGAGTCATTAGAGAGAGAGAGAGAGAGAGAGCACATAGGAGAGTTAGACATTTGAAGGTGTTTTTAAATGCCTTCTCTTATCAAAACGGTGACATTTTATTTTATATAAAAAATGCGACATTTATCAAAAGTCATTAAATATTAGAAAGAATGGTGTTTAAAAAATGCCGGTAAATAAATGCCATTAAATCCCACTTTTCTTGTAGTGATTAGCGATGTATGTATAAGATTTATTTATTAATGGAGTGTGTCATATCAAACAAGAGACATAAATAATTAAAGCAAATAGTCAGCATAGTAGTGGTCTTATTTTATTTTATTAAAATTAATTATTATTTTTAAATTATAATTATTAAGATAATAATTTGCAGAAAGTTAGCTGCTCTGTGAATTAAGATAATTAATGTATGATAATATTTTATGAGAAATTTAGTCAAAAATCCCTAAACATAATTGTGTAGTGTTAAAAGGACAAGTAAATATTTTCTAATGCATAAAGTCCTTTAAAATTTATTTCTCATGGATTAAGGACATAAAAAACATGTATTTTTATTGTAAACAACTTTTCCCTTTTATCTTCCATTACTTCTCTCTTCATGTTTCAGCCATCAACATGATAATCTCTCTCTCTCTCTCTCTCTCTCTCTCTCTCTCTCTCTCTCTCCATATATATATATATATATATATCATCTTCAATATTCCAAGTTGAAAATTCCTACAAGATTGCAAGAGGTGATTCCACAATCGAGTCATAAAATTTTGGTAATTGTTATATTTCAAACCTTATTTACTATTTTTCAATAATTGTTTGAATCGAAACTTGCGATTGAGTCGTACAAGATATGTGTATTTCGTTTGTTTCTTTAGATGAAATAATCAATAATTTTTGGAAGTTTTTTTTGGTTAGATTGAAGATTGAACAATGTGTATTTCGCTTGTTATGATTATTTTTTATTAAGTTAGATTGAAAAACAATTTTTTGTTTGTTGTTATATTAATTTTACTTTTGTTTACTCTGGTAATATATCGAAATAATCAATATATATGTGGCTTGTGTGTTTATTGGTTGATATGCTCTATTTTAAAGTAACAGTAAAATTTTACTGTAGTTTGTTATAATAATATGTAATCTTTCTTTTGTTTGCTAACTCTATTTTAAATTAACAGTAAAATTTTACTCTGTTAACATTATCATTTCATTGTTTTAATAAATTTTTTATTCAATATTTCTATTTGTGACGGTAATAATGATAATGCTATAGTGTTTAGTGATGATGATGGTATTTACTATTTAAATACTCCTACTAAAATTTCACAATATTATTTTCTTTGAGTTAGAGTACAATTATACTGTGAAATAGAGTAAAATTTTACTGTTAACATTAATTTCGACTTTAAAAAGTTTGTTATTTTCTTTTAAAGAATTTCATGACCAATATGAATCTTGTTTGATAGATCTTGACAAGAGAAATCTAAAAATACTAATTTTATTAAAAAATGACATATAGATCAAAAGGTATATCATTTTAAAGTTTAAAATATTAAATTACTCACTAAGGATATTTTAGTAATAGCGTTGTGTGTTTGATTTTTTAAGAAAAAAAATTTGGGTTTTTTATTGATAAATCTCATTTAGAGGTGTTCTAACCTAATAAGTCTACAAAGGAAAATTATAGCCTAGTTAGTCTCATATATTTATACTTTTATTTCATGAGGTCCTTTTTTCCTGAATTATATTGTTTGTTAAATTGTTATACCCTTATGTCTATCGTTGATATGTATTACATAGAAAAAGGATATACACATTTCCTTTTTGTTGCTCCCTTTGTTTTGGTAGTTACCATTATTCACGTTTTTCTTTCTGGTCAGTTTCATTCATGTTTATGGATTATTTCATTGTGCTAGGGTTTCGAAACTCTTTGTTTGGTAGGGTTTTGAAGCTCTAGTTTACACATGATAAGAGAATATTGTGTTCCTCCATTGTTACGGTGAAACTTTATGTTCCTCCATTGTCACTTTGTGTTCAAAGCTCGGTGTTCGTCCATTATTGCTTTGTGTTCAAAACTTTATGTTTCTACATTGTTGCAAGTCGAAACTCTATTTATATCCAGACGATTTTGTTACAAATATATTCTTCAAAGGTGGGTTTGGTTTGATTTGGATTGGTGGAATGATGAAATTGCATGGATTATTAATGATAGCGATAATGATAAAGATGATAATGAAGATGAGGATGTGGATATGGGTGATAATTTTTTGTTTTCAGAGAGATAGATATTTTTTTTTTCTTTTGGGATTTTTAGTTCTATGTTGCCATTATTTCTGGTTTTTTGTCAATCAATGTGAATGCTCACATTTCATATTGTTTGAAAGTCTGAGAAATGAGTGTTAGAATTGTGAGGAGTGAGGTCTCTAGTACAGCAATAGGGCTTTCTTTTTAAGGAGATGAGGTGGGTTTGGTCTGATTTGGATCCCTGTAATGATGGAATTGTAAGAGGTGTTAATAATAGTGATAATAATGAAGATGAATATGAAGATTATGAAGACACAGAGGAGGATGTGTGTGGTCATTTTTTATTTTTTAAGAGATTGAGATTTTTAAATTTATGATTCTATTATTGTCATTGATTTTGATTTTTTGCTATTGGATTTTAATGTAGCAATGTATTTTTAAGATTGGTAATGTGTCTGATATAAAAATGATGTAAATGTTCATATCATTAATTAGTGTTAATATTCACATTAATTTGAAATGAAAATTTGTCATTGTGTTGTCAATTGATGTTAATAAATTCACACACCCATATAATATTAAATGGTGAATATGTTTTCACTGTGTTCATTACCACTGTGACAAGGTGATGTTACGGTTCATATCAGCATTGCATCAAATTACACAACTCCAAGCCTTAACTTTCATTTTGAATACAAACATGTTGTTGTAGACACTCCACTTTTGACCGTCCTCAAGACTTGGATGTTCTTGTAGGTACATTCAATGATGAGTTTGATTGCTCGTCGAGTGCTCAAAGTCTGCGGTGGAACGCCACAAGTTTGAGTTTTCCAAACCCTGCATCCATTCTGTCTCATCTTTTAACCATGTTTAGGTCCTTTCAGCATGATGTTGTTGATAGCCTGCCGGCCATCCTTGGGCACTGCCAGCCATGGCTCTTGGCCTACTGGCCATTGATGTGCCCTGCCGGCCATCACTAATAGCCGGGATGGCTGGCCGACCACCAGTGTATCAGTAGATATTTTCTGATATTTTGTGCCAGCTGTTTGCACAGATTAAAGCATCTTCCAACACGTGTGTGGCTGGATCTTTATGGGGGGATTTTGCATTGTCTATATATAGAAGCCCTCTCTTGCATGTGGGGGGGTTAGAAAATTTTGAAGACAAAAAATTCTTTCTCTCTCTCTGGAATTCTCTCTCTCTTGATATTTTGTGCCTTATAGCCTAAATTCTCTACACTCTTGCATATGAACCCTTGATCAAACTTGGTCACCATTGAGTTGAGGTTACTTGAGGCCCTCTTTGAGCTTTAGAAGAGGATTTTGGCTTGGTTTAGCTTGGTTTTGGTGCCTAGATTGCATTTTGTCTTCAAGAGGTAGAACACTTGTATTTTGATCTTTACATACTGTTTTAAGGCTAGTTTTGACCTCTTAAAATCTCTATTTTTATGGTTTAAAAATGGTGGTTTGAGGTTCCTTTTGAATTAGGGGTGGTTCACCCTTTTGTTCCTTGGTTTGTTAAAGCTTTTGTGATATCTTCCAACACTTTCAAATCAACTTTTTTGGCCCTTTTAACTACTGAATTTCAGAGGATTTTCAGTAGCAAAAACTATGTTTTGAAGTCCAAAATAGAAGGGGTTAGCCTCCCCTCCTTGTATCTTGTTTGCATGCCTAGATGGCTTTGTGTGTTAGCATGTTTTTCTAGCCTAACTTAGCTTTTGTCCAACATGTTTTTGCCACTGTTTTGACCTATTTTGGCTCTGTTTTAGGCTGTTTAATTCATTTGAGGCTTGTATTGCATAATTGTAGGGTTAATTCCTTCACTAGCTTGGTGTTTTAAAGTTTTGAGCATCATTACTTTGAGTTGAAAGCATGTTGTAGTGTCATTTTGCATATAATTTCAGCATATATAGCTCTATCATGCTCTCATTTGTTTCACTCTTTAAATTGCTTTTGAGAGTTGTTTCAAGCTTGGGATCTTTTAAGCTTGAGATAGAGTTTGTGCTTAATGGTTTTAATCCTCGTTTGAGGGTTTCTACTAACCAACGGCATGAACTCTCTCTTGCCTTACATCATCCTTTGGTTGAAGCTTCTTTCTCTTTAGAGGACTCTCACCATTGGACTAAATCAATTAAATGATGAGTTGGTAACTTAAAATGAGTAAACAAAAGTGACAAGTAAAACTTGAGCAAGATAAGCACGTTGTGTTGCATTACATGTGTTCAATTGGACGTTATATTGAACACAAGGAAGATTAGAGCATTTCATACTCAAAGTGATGAAATGAGCCAATCTCCTTGGTCTCCTTTGCCTTTGATCACACATGATAAGGTGGTGGTCTTGAGTCTTGTTTTTGCATATAATGAAATTGTACTCCTTGGTTCTTTGACCATCATGCATCGAAGATGCTTGGTTGTTGGTTTTGGATCCAAGTGTGCCACTCCTTTGAGGATTTGAGATGATAAGATGAGGCACAGTATAAATAAACCCCGGGAAAAACCTTCATTTTCCTCTGTTTGTGCTCTGTTGTAGTGTGGTGACTCAGAACACCAGTGGCCGGCAAGGCACACTTTTGGCTGGCAGATAGTTGGTAGCAACCTCCCATGGCTGGTGTAGACACCCCATTTTTGACTGTCCTTAAGACTTGGACGTCATCATTTGAACACTCGATGATCATCCATACTCGTGTTCGTTTTGAGTTCCCGAAGGTCTCGGCTACGCACCTTGCCTTAGGATCTCTCAACTTGACTGTTTTGTGCTTGGTTGTGGACCAAGGACTTGTGGTTTTTGCACCTGAGGGTAAGTAGTGGCTTTTTGGCCATCCCCTTAACCCACCGGCCATGGCCTGAGGCCACCGGCCGTGTTTTCTTGCTATCGGCTAAGAGTGTTGGCTGATCGGCACTTTAGTTAGTCGGCCGGCCATTTCTTTGGTCGATCGGCCACTTTTTCTGGCCGAGGCCTTTTCTTTGCCTTTTTCAGGCATTGTGCATGCCAGCTGTGCCAGCTGGTGAGCACAGACTCTACCCTCCATACACGTGTATAGAGGGATTTGAACCAACACTTAGCTTCTCTTGGAAGCTTTGAATTGGACTTCCTATAAGAGGAGAGCCTCCCCTCCCTTTCCAGGGGTTCAGCCAACTGATATAGAAGATATATATCACTCTCTTTCTATATCTCTTCTCTCTCTATAGTTGTGTGTGTAATAGTGTTCTAAAGGGTGTTTTTGTTCATATTTTTGCACTAAAGCACCTAGTGGTACACTATCCCTTGGTTACTGAGGTGCTATGGAGTTGATTTTAGAGTTTTTGAGTTGGCTTTGAACAGAAGGAGGTGCTGGAGTTGGTGTTCTTGAAGTGTTCTTTAAGGGTGAGAAACTACTCTTTTATTTCCCATTTTTGCTTAAGCTTTTAGCAATACTTGCATACTGTTTTACGCTTAGTGTCCAACTGAAAAAAGTTCTGTTTTTGTATGCTAAATATGTTTGTTTCAGGTTACTTTTGGGTTGGGGGTTGTCTACCCCCTCTTAGGCCTTGTTTGGCCTCTTTTTGTGCCTTCCTCTTTGGGCTTTGGAACCCTTTTGTTTTAACCTTCTCACCACTGAAATCCAGAGGATTTTTAGTGGTGGAGAAGTGGTTTTGAGGTCTTGTATAGGGGAGGGACACCCCTCTCCCTTTGTGTCTCATTTGCTTGCATTGTTGGCTCACCATAGTAGCATGTTTGCTTAGCATGTTTTGGCCCCATTTCAGCAAGTTTTTGGTGTTATCTTGGCATGATATACCTCTGTTTTAAGTTGGTTTGTCAGCCTATTGCATGCATCACACACTTGCCTTGCAATCCTCTCATTTGCTTAAACATGTATCATGCATTTCGACCATCATGCTTGCATGTTTTAACTTAACTTTGAGAAGTTTTTATCCTTATTTCACCATGCTTAAGCTCTGTTTGGGTTTGTCTTGGTCATGCTTGCCATGCTTTGTATAGCCACCATGCATTCTAGCTTGTTAGCTTTGGGTGTGTGAGTCATTAGCATGCTTTACTTGGGCCATTTCAGTGATTTGGTATCACTTGTCATATTATTTCAGCCCATGTTTCATGCTTGTATGCTTGCATTTGCCATCCTTTCAATGCTTTGAAGAGTTGGTGTCTTATGCTCCATGTTTTGGTCATTGTGCATGTCTCCATGATTAGGTCTTTGGGATGCCATCTCATTGGGTTTCAAGGCTTATTTTGACATATTATAACTCTGTTTTTCATTGCATAATCCATGCCATGAGTGGTTGTGATAGATGTAGTGTAATGCTCCCTTTGTAGCCTTGCATGCCCCTTGTTTGTGCCCATATTTTTAGCATGTTTTGGCCTTATCACATGCATGTTCTAGCCTTGTTTTGGCTTGCCCTAGGACTGTTTTAAGTCCCCTTGGCCCTTTGGGTCTTGGTTGATATAGCCATGGTATGAGCCCCTTGACTAGCTTTGAGCATCGGGTCTATTGGCATGCTATGCTTCACTTGTGCATATGATTTGGCTTCATTCCTCACATGATTTCAAAGTTCGTGGCATTGTCACATTATCATGTTCATCCCTTCTCGCTCATGCTTGAGAGTTGTATCCTTATGCCTAGGTGGTAGGCCATTACATTTGCATGCTTATTGTGCATCTCATTCCATCATTCCTTGGCACAATTGGCCACTGATTTTGGACATGACTGAGGTCTGTTCATCTTTAGTTTAAGTCCATTCATCATGTTGTTCAATGTTGCATGCTTGTCTACCTTTGCATGCCATGCATGTTTATATATCTAGGTTGCGTCTTGCATGTTTGTTAGTTTGCATCTTGTCACATGTTAGCTTAGGTTGCATTACATTTGGCATGTTTGCTACCTTAACCTCGTGTGTATGTTCGAGTCATATTGCATTTGGCATGCTTATGTCGCATTACATTAGTTGCATGTTTTGCATTGTATGTGGCATACATGCATTGCATTTTGTTTGGTTTGGGGTGTTAAACCAAACATGAGGAACGAGGGACGTTCGTACTTGAAGTGACGAAACATCCCTCAATCCTCGGTCGCCGACACTCTTGATCAAGCATGATAGAGTTCTAGGCATTCATATGTTTTGTTGCATTCATTCCACATTGATTTGCACACTTGGCACCTTCGGCCATCATGCGTTGAAATGAGCGATTAGTGGCCCGAGGGTCGAGAGCCATACTCCCTTGAGTTTATAGCATGATGGGGAGGATGGTTGTGCATACATTATCTTGTAAATGCCTTGCCATGCGCTGTCTGTCCTCTGCTGCAGCAAAAACAGAATTCTGCAGGAAGATATGGCCGGTCGGCCATCTTCAGTGCCGGCCGGCTACCAAAATCTGGCCGAGAGCCTTACAAGTGGTCGATAACCATTTTCCAATGGACGGTGGTCCTATCTCTTGGCCGGTGGCATCACACAATGCTCAGGGAGTGGTTCAGAAGCAGCCTTGGGGCTTGTGTAGTTTTCAGAGGCATAAAACAGTACAAACAGAGGCAACATGTGGCATGGCAATGGGTTTCCGAGCGAGGCGATCGAGCATGCATCATTCAATCATTCCGAGGTGGAGCTGCGGCGGCCTCCTTTTGTAATTAATTTGTTAATTAATTAAGGGCTTGTAATAATTAATTAGCTAAGATAGTTGATTAATCATTTGGTTTGTATTATTTATTCGGACCCTCCGTCGAGAGGGAGAATTTTGTAATAAGTGTACGTGCGTGTGTGAATGTCTTCCAACCCCACGTCTTTCTCCCTTTTACTTACCTGCTTTTAATGGTTAGTTTTAGGTCATGTTTCAATTAGCATACTTATGTCAGCATGTTTGCATATGTTCATTCGTATTGCACGCACCGGGCTCGGCGCATCGTACTAACTGCATAGTATTTCAATTCCAACTTGAATACGTGTATCAAGTTGTCGCATTTCACATGCCATTATTAGATTAGCCGAGCCTATTCTAGTTGCATTTTGCATGTGTTGCATTAGCCATCTTACATGAACTAGGATCATGCATGATTTCTAACTAGTTTCTTGTTTTGGCTCGGAGTACACTGTGAGTGTTTATGCTTTAGCATCTCACATGCGTGTAAGTGTTAACATGACAGCATGCTTGCCATGAGGCTAAGTGCTTATATGATATAACTGCCTGAATGCCTTTGGGTGAAGGTTAGATTGCTTGAATTGGAATAATTCATCGAAATCCGTGTTTTAGCCTACTTGCGAGTAGTAAAATTCAAACCCATTTCCAAACAAATGGATATGCAATGCTTTGTTCCAAGTTAGGCGATCTAGTCTATACTTGTTTTGCTGTGCGCATCACATAGTAAAGATTAGCCAATTAACCGGAATAAAAACGCATGTGTTTTCAAAAACAAGATATCATGTTTAGTAGTGACCGATCTTTGATCGGGTGAGCGGGGGTGCTCATAGCTGACCTTCCCCAATCGTACCCAAGTTCCCGAGCCGAGGCAACTTTGGTGATGACGGACACGTGGCCTTAGGCAACGAGTCAGGGTTTCCTAAGTTTCCCCAAAAATAAAATATTTAGGTGGCGACTCTGTATCTGGCAAAGCAGTTCATGTTTGGCATTTCTTTCTTAAAAATCAGTTTTCCGAAACAATTATTTGGACTCTTTGGTGATTTATCAATCTTGCATTGTACTTTACGAGATCAGATTAAGAACCATGACATTTGAGTCCAAACTGTAGTAAGCCCAAATGGACAAAACGGGATTTTTCCCGGGACGTTCGGGGCGCGTCTACAGCTAGCAGGCCACTAGTGCAATCCTCAGCAAGTTTTTGGTAAGGTGGAGTAGAAAGATTCTGGAGTATGGTCAACCCTGCAAACAGAGCCTCTCGAGAGCATAATGAAGGGCTTTTTGGGGCAAGAACTGAGCATATGCATATTCCACTTCCCGAGGCAGAGCAGTGGTAGCATAGTTTAATATCTCGCATGTTTAGTTAGTGCGTATTTGTTTTAATTAATTAGTTTACTAGTTTATTAAAGTGTTGTAATAATTAGTAATTAGTTTGCTAGTTATTCGATTGGTTTGTAATAATTAGTCTAATTAGTTTAATTAGATTAGTTTTAATTAGCTTAGAGTAGCTTAGCTAATTATTCATTCAGACCTTCCTTCGCGAGGGCATAATATTGTAATAAGTGTGCGTGTGTGTGTGCATGTCTTCCAACCCCACGTCTTTCTCCCTTTTATTTAATCGCTTTCGATGGTTAGGTTAGGAACATGTTTCGATTAGCATACCTCATGCTTGCATGTTTGCATCCATTCATTTGTCTTGCATACACCGAGGCTTGGTGCATCATTCAAACTGTATCGCAATTTCAACATCTTATTTGAATACGTGTTTAATAGCATGTTGTTCAAATCGAATCATATGCCATATTAGTAGTCGAGCCTATTAATTGCATTATCGCATGTGTTGCATTAGTCATCTCACATAGTTAGGATCATACATTATTTTCTACTTAGAGATTCCCAGTGTTTTGTATCCACTGTCATATTTTCTGCTATAAAAGGATTATTTTCATTAATTGATTTATAATCTATCATTGCATTGTTTTGAGATGGAAAACAAGGAATGTTTGACAAATGGCATGCATGTGCATTCACCTTATAATTTTGCTAACATTCATATACTGTGTTAGAGCATCACTACTGGGCTTTGGCTCACCCTATGTGGAAAACAACTTTCAGGTGCTGATAATATACCTCTACCAAGGACGTACCTTGGGAGAACTTTGAGCTAAGGGCTTCATTTTTGTTTATTAATGTAGTTACTTTTGTTTAAGCCTCAGGCTTTACCTGTATTGAGTTAAACTCATTTTGTTGTACCCAAGTATCAACTTGGAAAGTTGTAGCCATTAGGGCACGTAATTATTTGGTTTTACTTTTACTTTAATTCATGTATCCATGCCATATGTTATAGATTCAAAATCTAGGATTTATGAATGTATATAGCATATGTCACCATTTGTATTGATCAAAGTTGTGAACGAAATAGAAGATATGATGTGTTTGATCTTTTGTAAGTAATGTTATGAGTTGGGTAATTGTTATTTATTTTGGGGCGTTACAACTTAGTATCAAAACTCCTGGGTTTGAATACTTTGGAATCGTGGGATGTGGTTTTTACCACAATAGGTTCTCTTGTTAGATGGTATTAGAAATAGACCTGGTATACTATGTGATAACATGCTTATCTGACTAAATGAGTATAGGATTTGATTTCTAAGATATTGATTGGGTCTATGAATTTCTAGAAGTTTTGTTAGAAGAGCACTTGATTACTACTATTTCTAACTAGAACTCTAGCAATGTCGGGAGACGGTCACTATCTAGAAAGGACGTTTGTTTGTGTGTATGTGATTAGGTGCTTATGTAGAGTGAATTAATTGTTGTCCCCCGTATTGGGACGTGAGTGAATTAGTTTTTCCATATTTGTGAATGTGTTAATTTGTTGTGTTACCTTTATTAGGATGTTAGAACGTGGACGTGATGGGGGAAGGCGTGGTAGGCCTAGGCGGTAGGAGGTGCCATTACCGGATGACATTTTGGCACAGAAGGAAAGAGTTGGTCAAGCCAACATGGCCGAGCCAGCAGGCCAGCAAGCTATGGGCGCTTTGGCCCATGAAATAGCTGGTGCTTTGCGAGAATCTATGGACATACTCAAGGTTGAGAATCAAATCCAGACCCATGTTGCCGAAATAAGGTCGTCTTTTCTGAAGAGAGAGTTCTTCTGGTCAAATCTGGATGAGTTTTTGGGGGACCAAAATGAGCCACTGATGGTAGATGAGTGGCTTGAGCAGATGCTAAAGACGTTCGAGATGCTTGGCATCAAGGATGATGGTTTGAGAGTGACCTTGGCATCCTTCTAGCTGAAGGGAGATGTGGGTCAATGGTAGAAGTATGCGTGTGGGCGCATTTGGGTGATTTGGAAAGCTTTTATCAACGTCTTCCAAGACAAGGTCTTGCCTTCCACTGTTAGGAAGAAGTTGAGGCGTCAGTTCTTGAAGTTCAAGCTGCTGAACACCTTTAGCAGAGTTTGAGGCCACTTTTACTAGCCTCTCTAGATTTGCATTGGAGCTTGTGGCAATGGAAGAGCGCCATTGTGTCGAGTTCGAGAAGCGATTGAGGACTGGGCTCCTTTTCAAGGTGGCCAGGTCTATAATTAGGGATTACGATCGTCTTATAGAGGCAGCAACTCATTTAGAGACTGTGATTCAGGCAGAGGAGGAAAGGATAAGGGGCTCTAGGCAGAGGAGTCAAGAGGTTTAGAGGGAGACTCAGGACAATAAGAGGCAAAGGGGTTCCACCCCACAATAGTCCCAAGCACAGTTCAGATCCACTTTTCATGTACCGAGTTCTGGTTTAAGGAAAGGTAGTTAGGTTGGGATCACTTGCTTTAATTGTGGTCAGTTAGGCCACAAGTCTTCAGTTTGCCCGCAGAGAGGAGAAAAGCAATAGTCTACACCGTCTTCAGCTCGTCCAAAGAGCCAAAGTCAGGGAAGAGGGTAGTCGTCTACCTATTATCAGTGTGGACAGTGTGGACAGTCTGGGCACTTGATGAGGTTTTGCTATCAAGCAGGTGGCACATTTAGTGCATCTGGTTTGAGGCAAATATAGAGCCATCAGCCTACCCAATTAGTATAGGCCTCGAGGTCCACTCAGGGAGCCTCTTCGGCTCAATCAACTTACCAGTCTTATGCTCTCAGGGCTGAGCAGGAGGAGTAGAGACCTACAGGGTGTGTGTATGCTATTATCACGCCAAATCAGTCGCCAACACCCTCTGTTATGAAAGGTAGCCTTTTGTTGTTCAATTCTATTGCCAATGTGTTGATTAATACTGGTGTATCTCATTCCTTCATTTCATTTGTATTTGCATCAGTTTTGGGGACTCAGTGTAGAGTAACCAGTTGGGAGTAAGGTTGTCTTATTCCGGTGATGCCGCGGTTGTGAGATTGAGGTTGCCGATCGCTGACTTCCTTTTGCTTTTGTATTGTTGGACATGTAGGGTTTTGATGTCATCTTAGGCATCGATTGGTTGTCTTCGTATCATGATGTTATAGATTGTTACTGTCACAGAGTTACGGTGTGCACCTCGAGTGGTGACTATTTTTTTTCTGGGGAACCAAGCTAATAGAGTTCTGTCGCTAGTATATGACTCGCATGGTCGAGGCGAGCTTAGTTGTCTTCTTTCAGCTTTCTTGGGTAGTGAGAGTGATGTGGCCCGAGTTGAATTGCCGAGGGCAGTTTGTGAATACCTGGATGTCTTTCCCGAGGATCATACTAGTTTGCCACCCCACCTAGTGATTGTGTTCTCCATTGACTTAGTGCCCGGCACGGCACCGATTTCCATGGCACCGTATAAATTTGCACCCGCCGATTTGTATGAGTTAAAGATTTAACTCCAAAAGTTGTTAGATAAGGGCTTCATTCGCCCTAGTACTTCGCCTTGTGGAGCACCGACTCTCTTTGCTAAGAAAAAGGATGGCACTTTGCGACTGTGCATCAATTATCAGAAGTTAAACTAGGTAACTATTAAGAACAAGTACCCATTACCTCATATAGATGCTCTGTTTGACTAGTTGAAGGGTTCTTGTTGTTGTTCTAAGATTGACTTGAGATCGGGTTATCACCAGTTAAGGGTGAAGGAGGAAAATATTCAGAAAATGACATTCCGTACGCGGTATAGCAACTATGAGTTCTTAGTGATTCCTTTTAGGCTAACCAATGCATTGGTTTCGTTTATGGATTTGATGAATCGAATCTTCTGTGAGTTCTTAGACCGTTTCGTGGTTGTCTTTGTTAACAACATCTTAATCTACTCACTGTTTGAGGAGGAACATGAGCTTTAGTTGCTTAGAGCACACAGTCTTTATGCTAAGTTCGGAAAGTGAGAGTTCTAGTTAAAAGAAGTTAAGTTCTTAGACCATGTGGTATCCAAGAAAGGGGTGACGATAGACTCTTCTAAGATAGAGGTAATACAAAATTGGGAACAATCTAAGAATGCCTTTGAGATCCGAAAACAATCTAAGAATACCTTTGAGATCCGGAGTTTATTACCTACATTTTGTGAAAGACTTCTCTAGATTGGCCTCACCATTGACTAGATCGACAAGGAAATAGGTGAAGTTTGTGTGGAGTGAGACTTGTGAAAATTCATTCCAAAAGCTTAAGGTTAGACTCGCCACTACTGTGATAACCCCGTTCTGTGTTATGCCGCTAATTCTTAATTATACTTGTGGTTATGTGCTTAATACGATTTTGGAGGCTAAGCATGTGATTATATGCACTTTTGAATTCATATATGTTCATCGTAGGAAAATATGTTTGGTATTCTATAATAAACTGAAATTGAGGGTCTTAGAAGTGAATGAAACTGAAATTGACCACATCATTATGAAGAGCATAATTTTTAAAGCCTACGGTGAAATTTAATTAAAAATTGATTCGGATCAAATTAATTAGATTAAATTAATTAAACTAAAGTAAGATTGCTTAGCCTTAATCAAGCTTAATTAGCCTAAGGTAATCACCTATTATATATCTGATGAGATTAGTGCTTAAGCTCATAAATTTAAGCTTGTCTTCAAGACTTTGCTGAGCTTATACCATTTAGAGAGAGAGAGAGAGAGAGAGAGAGAACACCATTTTAGAGAGAGGAAGGCAAGTACTTGAAGGAATTGACTTAGAGATTAAAGATTTGAGAAGCTAGGCTCAAGAATTTGCTAGAATTGGAAGAATTAAAGGCTCCAAGTGAGTAATTGACCCTTAATTCATGAGTTTAAGTCAAGTAATTGTAAATTCAAGAAGAATATGTAATTAAATGCATGATTTGAACAAAAATTGTAAGAAACGATATCATTTTGTACATACATGTATGAGTTTGTTATGAAATATCATTTTAAGGCATGGCTTATGTTGTCTATGATGAAAAGAGGGTCATTGAGTTTATGCATGCATAAATCATGAGGCTATGGACTTCAATTCTATGTGTATAGAAGTTTTAGAAAGGAAATTGGACCAAAATGGGACATTCATGATGTTTTAAGCTTCAATTTTTGTAAGTTGCTATTGAATTCATGCTTATAGATGTATACTTGAAGTTTAGAGCATAACATACAAGTTTACACTCTTTAAACATGTGTTTTCAAACTCAAAAAGTATTCTGGAAATTCCAAAATTCGAGCAGTTCACTCGAGCGATGGAACTGTCACTTAAGCGTACATTTTGAGCTCCCAGTACTTTTGCAGACATTAGAGGTTGGCTCGAGCGACCGAAAGACCGCTCGAACGACCACCCTTTATTTTCAGTCTTTGCTCGAGTGACCAAAAAGTTGGCTCAAGCATAAAATGAGAGCATCCAGTACTTTTGCAGACCAAGGATTCGCTTGAGCGACCAATGTTGTGCTTGAGTGAAGTGCCATGTTTCAGGAAACTTTGAAAAGTTGTTTTATGTCTCACTTTCCGTTCTTTTGCATTTCTGAGCACTCTTAGGCATACATTGAGCATTCTAAATGAACTAAAGAGTTAGAAAGAAACCTAAGAAAGATAAATGAATTAAAGAACGGATTGAATTGTATTGTGACCCGATTTCTGTATATGCTATGAATTGTGTAGGGTCAATCGCAAGGACGAATCAGCCATCTGAATACTGTGAGTAATATCTTTATAAAGATATTTCCATGTATGTTATTTTGTAAATACTACTTATGCGGTAAGTTTTCCGAACTCATGAATTAGTATTATGGATGAGTATTCTACTTGTCTAATTTGTAAAAGACTTGAAACGAGATTGATAAGCACAAAAGTATAAGATTAGACCAAATGTCATTTTGCACGAATACAAAATGGGCCCAAGGCCATTTGGATTGTTTGATGAGAATATGAAATGGGCCCAAGGCCGTTTGGCATTTTTGATAAGGACACGGAATAGGCCTAAGGCCGTTTAGAATGTTTGACAAGATAGACCTAAGGTCATCTTATTTATGAATTGGACCGAAGGTCGTTTTCTATGTTTGTTAGATAGACCAAAGGTCATTTTGAATAAAGAATTGAGTGAACCAAAGGTCGTTTTGAATGTGAATACGAATGTGAACATGATCATGATTATCAACGCATGTATGAATATGCTGGACCAAAGGTCATTTCGGTTATGAATGAATGTTTTGGACCGAAGGTTGTTTCGATTAGGAATGTACTGGATCGAAGGTCGTTTTGAATATGCATATATTAGGCCAAAAGTCGTTTTGTATATGAATATGTTGGACCCAAGGTCGTTTCGTCCTTTCAATACATTCTGAGTATAATTGATTGGACCCAAGGTCGTTTTGTTATGATTTGCTTAAGTCTGTTATGAATGAGAATTGTGCTTCATATGTGTTAAGTATAAGTATGATTTGTGTATATGCGAATCTCATTCATTAACCTCTTTACTCTGGTATTATTCACTGGGCGTTAGCTCACTCTTTATCTATATATATATGTAGGTAAGCAGCGGGATGTCCAGCCCCAGCCCTAATGACATTGTAAAAGAGTACCGAGATTTTGAAGTCAACCAAGGTTGCCTCACTTATGAGGCTTCTGATTTTCCTTTTTGTTTTCTTTTGTGGTCATGTGTGATCAAGTTGTATATAACCCTAGGTTTTTTAAGACTGCTTTTGAATGATCCTTGGTTTATGATATGACAATTTCTGAATGATCCTGGACATGTATGAATTGATTATTATATGATGTGTGAGTTATTATATATGTGTGAAAGGTTTTTATTTTGCCACATATGCACAGCTTATTAGACAATCTTTGTATTTTTGCTTCCGTTTCTGGCCCCTTATTGGTAAATATGTTTGATTTTCTGTCTAAGGTTGTAGGTAATCTCATGATTACTGGTCGATTATGATCCTAACTTCTAGGGACGGGTTCGAGTCATGACAACTACTCCAGTATTGATTATTTCGGAGAGGGGTTTAGGCTATTCAGTTTATTGTGATGCGTCTTGAGAAAGGTTGGGTTATGTATTGATGCAAGAAAGGAAAGTGGTAGCTTACAGTTTACGGCAGTTGAAAACACATGAGAGAAACTATCCTACCCATGACTTAGAGCTAGAAGTGATTATTTTTGCCTTAAAAATATGGAGGCATTACTTATATGGTGAGAGATTCGAGGTGTTTTTGGATCACAAGAGTTTAAAGTATCTGTTTTCATAGAAAGATTTGAATTTGAGATAGAGGAGATGAATGGAGTTTATGGAGGATTATGATTTAGAGTTGCACTACCATCTGGGGAAGGCCAATGTAATGGCCGACCCTTTAAGTAAGAAGTCAGTAAGTAGTGTAGCTAGTATTGCCATCCGGGACTCAGAGATGTTGGGCGCTATTGGTGCATTTGACTTGCATCTTAGCGAGTCCGTTGAGTCAACCGTCTTGTTCACTGTAGTTGCATAACCTATACTAGTGAGCTGAGTTATAGAAGCATAGAATGCAATCACGAAATAGAGGTTATCAGAGGGAAGATAGCTAGTGGAAAGGTGGAAAATGGCTTGAACGTGTATTCTAACTCGAGTGTGAGGTATTTGGACCGTCTATTCATGCCAGAATCTTGTAAGGAAGTAGTACTCTGAGAGTTCCATCATTCACGCCTTGCAGTACAGCCGAAAGGCACAAAGATGTACCACAACCTTAGCCGGCAGTTTTAGTGGAGGGGGATAAAGAGTGTGACACTTTGTTCCAGGTAACCGCTCGAGCGATGAAAGCACCGCTTGAGCAAAGATTGAGAGCATCTAGTAGTTTTGCAGGTCAATGTGGACCGCTCGAGTGAACTAATGGTCGCTTGAGCGAAGATGCAAGGCTTCTAGTATCTCGTTTTGCAAACAAAAGTACTAAGAGGTGTTGTTCACCACTCAAGCAATGAAAAGACCGCTCGAGTGGTCTACGCAAAATCAGTATTTTAAAAAGGCACTTTTAGATCATATCTTCACATTTTTCCTTATCTCTTCTCTTCTAAAACCCTAGGTTCTTAACCCAAATATCCTTTATTTCTCTAAGATCTAAGCCCAAATTAGTTGTAAGAAGAGAAGTACACATAAAGATCTTGTTCTTCTACTGATTGGATCTTGGTTTTGCGAAGGATTCTTCTAGAAGTCTTGCCTTCTTGCTCTTTTCTTGAGGTAGGCTTACTTTTAACTTAGTATCTCTTTGATTTGAAGATGTTTATGTGGTATGATTGAAAAAAGAAAAAAAAAAAAAAAGATTTGATTTGAAGATTGAGGAGGTTAACTTTAGATTTTACAAAGGGGAATTATATGTGATTATTGTTGAAGTTTTAATCAATCTTTCATATAATATGATCATTGATGTTAAGAACTTATATATTTATGAAAATAAAATAAGAGCCCCAAAATTATTAAAACCCTAATTTTGATCTTGATAAATAATGCTATTGCGACCAAAATTTCCTTTAGTTCTTGGAAGTTTATGAATGATTAAAGGATGGGATTTATGGATGGTAATAGTTGAATTGAGATGGTGATTTGGATATAAATGAAATTATAAATCATGTTTCTGTATTTATTTCTTGTGATATTAGACACTGATTCTTTTGAAAAATGGTTAAGGAGAGGTAAATTGAGTATGAGTCCGGGATAGAGAGTCAAGTTTGAGAACTTGTGTTGTGTTGGTACCCACGCGGGGAGTTAATGTGCCTAATTGCCCCATCTGCGCATATCGCTAGACGAATGTGGGAAAATGTTTTGGGTGTCCACTGGTCCTGCTGTATAATAGTCGACAAAAGTAAAAGCATGGATGATTTTGGGTGCCCACGTCCTACCGTATTGTAGTTGGTAAATATGGGGATAGTTTCTATTACAAATGTATATATGTATATGTGTTGGGACTCCTACAAGGGATTCATGACTTGTTTACTCCCTATGTTGATAAAGCTATTCTTGGAATAAGCATAATTGTTTTATTTATTTATTTTAAATGTTCAAACTTTAATCCTTAATTATTATTTTTCTACATTATAATTGTGCCATGTACGTTTTCAAATGATTAGATACCTTGTTAAATGTATCTCTACTGGGCATCCAGTTCAACTCTATCTAACTTTTTCAGGAACTAGTGACGTGCTACCACAATAGTGACTCAAAGTGTACATTTTCTTTTTTTTTGGGAACTGTGGCTTAAGGATAACTAATTGTGGAGACTTAAAGTCATGTGTCGGGCATTTAGAATTTCTTTTGTTGTAAATGGTGCCATCATCAATTTTTGTATGCCTCTATGGCAATGTCTTTTGAATTGTCTTCTAGCTTATTGAACTAGATAATGGACTTGAATTGTCATTAGTTTGTAGGCCTTGGGAATTGTAATTTAAAACCTTAGTTCAATGAGAACGAAGATTCTATGGTTTTTGGCTATGCTTGGTTATTGTATGTGCATGTGAAATATATTTCAGGGTGTTACAAAGAGAGACGTAGCCTTATTTGTTTTGAGGTGCCTTACTTGTCAACAAGTGAAGGCCGAGCACCAACGACCAATGGGTTTGTTATAACCCTTACCTATAGTCGAGTGGAAATGGGAGCATGTCACGATGGATTTTGTTGTGGGTCTTCCAAGGACTCAACGGGGTAATGACATTATGTGGGTGATAGTCGGCCGGTTAACTAAATCAGCACATTTTGTACCTATACGTACAAGTGACTCGATAGATTATCTTGCCGACCTTTATGTTAGGGACATAATTCGACTTCATGGGGTCCCTATGACTATCATTTCGGATAGAGATCCTCGTTTCATGGCTCGGTTGTAGCAAAGCCTACAGAATGCCTTTGGCACTAGATTGATGTTTAGCACCGCCTATCATCCTCAAACTGGTGGGCAGTCCGAGCAAACCATTTAGATCTTAGAGGACATGCTTCGAGGTTGTGTTCTAGATTTTGAGGGATCGTGGAAGTGGCATTTACCTTTAATGGAGTTTCCCTATAATAACTGCTTTCAGGCGAGTACTAGTATGGTGCCGTTTGGGGCCTTGTATGGCCAACCATATAAATCTCCAGTGTGTTGGGCCGAAGTGGGTGACGCACCTATATTAGGTCCTAAATTAGTCTGGGAAACGACGGAGAAGGTCGCGCTTATTCATAAGAGGTTGGTTTCGACTTAGAGTTGCCAGAAGCGCTATGCCGATCGTAGGAGGAGACCTTTGTCCTTTGAGGTAGGAGATCAAGTGTTCCTGAAGATATCACCAAAACGGGATTTAATGAGATTCAGGAAGAGCAGGAAGTTGTCTCCTAGATTTATTGGGCCTTTTGATATTCTAGAGTGGATTGGGGACGTAGCTTATCGTTTGGCCTTGTCACCCCAACTTTCTGAGGTTCATGATGTGTTTCCTCTTTGTATGCTCCGAAAGTATGAGCCTGATCCTTCACACGTGTTGGATTGGACCGAGTTAGAGGTAGATGAGGATGCCTCGTATAAGGAGAGATTGGTACGAGTTTAAGACTCTTGAGACCAAGTCTTGCGAGGCAAGACTATTCCATTAGTTAAGGTGTTGTGGCGACACGATGAGGTTGAGGAGGTGACTTGGGAGCATGAGGCAGAAGTCCGTGATAAATGTCAAGACCTATTTGTTGATATTTGAGACTTATGTTGAATATCTTATTTATGTTGTATAATATCTAAACATTGTATATGTTTTGGGGAATTGAACCATAATAGTTGGTGTTGAAAAACTTGATGTATCCTTGTTACAAGTCTGGATGATATATGATTTGTTTTACTTTCAATGAATGTTAGTTGATTTTAAATTTCAGAATTTCGGGGACGAAATTCCTTAAAGGGGGAGATTATAACGATTCCAGTTTAGACCTAACCCATTTCTTCATTTTGAATCCGAGAATCCATATACTTAACTGTTGTTCATCTCATTTACATCTTGTTGCTTGTTGAGTCTGGCTATTTGGAGTTTTGGTTGCATTTAAAACAAGTTGGGAAGTTAGTCTTTCAATGAATTATTGCCCAAATTTTTGCATGTTCGCTCGAGTGGTCTTTATTGCACTCGAGCAATCTTTTACAGTCTGCAAAACTACTAGAAGTGTGATATCTTCACTCGAGTGGTACTTCTTGCGCTCGAGCAGTGGTTTTGGTCACTCGAGTGGCGTCACTTATTGTGCATGTTCGCTCAAGCGGTGTTTTGGTCGCTTGGGCTTTCTGTGCATATATCAGTCTAAGAAAAGGACATTTTGAGTCAATTTTTTATCTCATTCTTTCTCTAAACATTTCAAAACCCTAAATGCACACTCTCTCTCTCTCTCTCTCTCTCTCTCTCTCTCTCTCTCTCTCTCTAAGTTCTTACCTTCTAGCTCTAAATACTCTCAATCCTTTGCTTTCTTCACCCGAGTCCTTTAGGGAAAAAGATAGAGCATGTCAAGGGCTTCGTTCTAATCGAATAAGTTATTGTTTTCGGCTCCACCAAGTTCTATCTTGTGTTTTCTCTTGTCTTCTACTTGGAGGTAGGATTTCTTTGACCTTTAATATGATTTTTAGCTTTATTATTTGTTTTTTGAAACAGGCTAGTGATTTGGGGATTTTTGGAAAAACCTAGGGTTTGATTTTGAAATCAATAGAGGGGTTTTCCAAATGGGTTCTTAAGAATGGTTGTGGGGATGTGTTTATAGTTAAGATATGTTAAAATGGTGGATATTCTTTCTTAAAATTGATTTTGTAAGAAAATGGGGTTTTGTTCTAAAATTTGGAACATTTGGATTTGTAAAAGGAAATGGAAACTAATGTTGGGTTTTATAAGATTGGAACAATGGTTATGTTAATGATGATGGTAGAGTTGGATATGTAACATCACTCCCATTGTAAAAAGCTGTAATTATATATTTTGATTGAAAACTATCTATTGCATAAAAATATCTGTTTTGGGCTATCGGTGGAGAATAGTCTTGATTGTTGTAGACATTGCATGAGAATTAGGTTGAATTGAAACTAATTTCTCATATATTGTGCATTAAGCATCATTTCATATTGAACATTGTAAATTTATTGATTTTGAGAAAAATTTGTGAATACCTTGGTGAATATTGTTAGGGGGTGTGATTATGGTTATGATGTTGGCTTGTGTATCCTTGGTAAAAGTACAGAAACCCGCACAGTTATCAATCCTTCCAATTAGTACCGATAAAATGGCTTTGGTAGTGCTTGTATATCCTACTGGCAGACATGTACCTAGAGATTCCCAGTGTTTTGTATCCATTGCCCTGTTTTCTTCTACAAAAGGATTGCTTTCATTAATTGATTTATAATCTGTCATTACATTGTTTTGAGATGGAAAACAAGGAATATTTGACAAATGGCATGCATGTGCATTCACCTTATAATTTTACTAACATTCATATACTTTGTTAGAGCATCACTACTAACCTTTGGCTCACCCTATGTGGAAAACAACTTTCAAGTGCTGATGATATGCTTCTACCAAGGACGTACCTTGGGAGGACTTGGAGCTAAGGGCTTCATTTTTGTTTATTGATATAATTATTTTTGTTTAAACCACGAGCTTTATTTGTATTGAGTTAAGCTCATTTTGTTGTACTCAAACATCGACTTGCAAAGTTGTAGCCATTAGGGCATGTAATAATGTTATAAGTTGGGTAATTGTTATTTATTTTGGGGCATTATAAGGGAAGAGGGCTTTTGTTTGAAAAAAAAAAAAAAAAAAGCTACCAGTTTGAAGAGAGAGAAATAGAGTTTGTGTGAGAAAGAGGAAAGAGAATACCATTTCAGAGAAAAAGAAGCACGTGTTGTGCATGTGTTTCATGTAGACTGTTTCAGAACACCTCTCCGACTGGTTGTTGGTCTTTTATGTCTTTTTCTTTCAGACGTCAAAGTTATTGTGTGGAGGATGAAGCAGATTTAATTGACTGACTGTGTTTGCTGGCAGTGAGAGCATTTCGATGCTTCTCCGTGGGCTGCATCACCGGAGTTCTGGGTTCATCAGCAGCGTTTTTTTGCTCCGACAAGGATTTGTAAGTGGTCAAGTTTTTGCCGAGGGTGGTCGTTGCTGGTTTGTTTCCGAAGTGAATATGCATCGGTTTTTTGGGTGCTGGTTTAGCTAATAGCTGGCCGGAGTTATGCAGTATTTGGGGAAGACAAAAAGTAGATGTTTGGTTCAACTAGGCACATGTCTGGGATATGTTGATAGTTGGTCCAGCACATACGTAAATATTGGAGGGAAACTTACATTTTTTTTTTTTTTTTTTTTTTTTTTTTTGGGTGAACCAAAGGCTAGCTATGTTAGAGGGTCATTTGATTGTGAAATCTTTTTTTTTTTTTTTTTTTTTGAGTGATTATTACTGTTAGGTGCTATTTGGTTTGGTGGTCTCCAACGTTTCACCTTTTCTTTCATCAAATTTAAATTTGATAAAAAAATTGATTTAAATTTTGCTCTAACATTGTCATTGATTTGATATCAAATTGAGGATAACTAAAACTTTTCATCAAATTGAGGATGAGTAAAACTTTTCATCAAATTACTATAGATAACTGGACGACTGGTCGGTTGTTGGACCTGTTGTCCCCCAGACATCTACTTCTTTGTAATTTACACTGAGCAATTTACACTAGCCGGTCAATCAGCCAAACATCCATTCAATCATTTGCCTGGTCGACCAATGATTTGATGAAAGATCAAAAAAACCTCTTTTGGAGCACACAATATCAGATGAATTTTTTATTCAAATTTGATGAAATAAATGAGTAAACATTGGAGATGCCCTTAGGTGTATGCAATATAATGTTTGTTTTGCTTATGTGGTTATAATTTGAATAGCAATAGTAACACTAGTCGGTATGCATTTTAATTTAAATTTTTTTTTAGATTGCAGAGCACTAGTTGATGTGTATTGTTTGATATATTTTTTATTTTTTTTATTTTTATATTTGATTTGTTTGGAATTGTAAAGTACAAGCTGGTATGCATTTTTCAATTTAATTTGTTAAGATTACAAAAAACTTGCTGGTGTGCTTTATTTGGTGTTTAGTATTTTTTTATTTTTTTATTTTTATTATAGAACATTAACAAGTGTACAATAGCTTTAATTTGTGTATTTTGTTTAGTGTTTACAATTTTATTTATTATTTATTTATTTATTTTTTTGACTTGGTCTTATATTTTGATTTGCAATATTGGTAAACATTATAAATTTTATATGTTTGTTTTTTAATTTGCATTAAGGCTGTGGGAGTTATTATTTTATTTGAGTTCTGTAGAACGTGTGGTACAAGCAAAATTGTTACAAGTTCTTTACGAAGAATACTATTCCTTTATATTTTTTTTCAATATCTTTATCCATAAAAATCAACATGGTACGTGTGAATTACAATTGTATTTTGATCCCAACATTATTTATATCGTGCCTTCAGGCACAGGCATACACTAGTCTATTACATGATAACTATCCAAAAACATCAACAAAAACAACTATCCATTACATGATTATTATCCAAACACATACTAAAAATCAATTTAGTAAAAACTAAATAAATAAATAATGTAAAAGAATTATCATTTTTATATAATTTTATCTTGGATGGGTAGGAATAATTTTTACAAATTAAAATTAATTTTTTGACATTTATTTTTGTCAAACTAGTTTATATTTTATTAAATTGACGAATTTGCTCTTCAAATAGAGTAACAGTGTCTTCAATTGTCATTATTTAAAACGAGATTCAAAAGTTAAGGTTAAATGTATTACAATTGAAAAGTCAAAAATTAAAATAACACAAATCTCAAATGATATGAACGGTTAGTGTAATTCATCGGCTTGGTTTGGGAAGTGGCTATTTTAGTAACTTTTTGGCTTTTTACGAAAAGACGTGCAGAAAAGTAAAGAGGTGATATGATGTGTTTTAGTTGGCTTTTTAGCTTTTTGACTATTTTAGCCACTTCCCAAACGAGGCCGAGTTATTTTCTACAGAAGTAAATGAGTGTCTTTAATTGTACATCATGATCTTTTAGACAATTAATGCATGGTGTGAGGTTTTTTTTTTTTTCTTTTTTTTGACAAATTTTTAGGTGTTATATTGATTTTCTTGTTTGATCTTTATTGAATGCCCTAACGGTCTTTAGGAGGACCGAGGGATGCTGTTGTGAACGCGCTGTGGTGTTTTGGTGGTTTTTTTTTTTTTTTTTTGGAAGTTTTGTTTGATAATTGAAATTTTTCATATTATAAGATTGGTTGGGTAGATCATTCATATAAAAAAAATATAAATAATAAAAAATGTGATTAGAGATTTATAATTTCATAACAAGAAACATTTATTTTTTAAAAAAATAAACGGTTGACATGATCTTGATATTTTCTTAAAAATAATTATAACCTGATCGTAGGGTTTTAGACTTCCAATTAACTTGATTTTTTGCCTGAACAATATAATCGACAAACCTTATAATATAACGGTTCAAATTATCGAAAAAGATTCAGAAAAAGCCACCATTAAGGCACCATAGCACCTTGTTGTGACCTTAGTCACAGTAGAAACCCCAAATTCTCTTTGAGACCCTAAATAATATAATATGACTCTTACAATATGAATTATTCGAATTATCAAAAAAGACTCGAAAAAAGCCCCCATTGGGGACCACAGCACCTTGTTGTGGCCTTAGTCACAGCAGAAACCCCAAATTCTCTTTGAGATTCTAAATAATATAATATGACTCTTACAATATGAATGGTTCGAATTATCCAAAAAGACTCGGAAAAAGTCCCCATTAGAGCACCACAGCACCTTGTTGTGACCTTAGTCACAGAGAAACTCCAAATTCTCTTTGGAACCCTAAATAATATAATATGACTTCTACGCTCCGTTTGTTTAGGCAAAGCGTAGATAATATAATAGAAAATATTTGTTACGAAATTTTTTTTTCAAGAAATGTTTTTTGGAAACAATATTTTCTATGTTTGGTGGTAGTGGTGGTGGTGGTGGAATGAATGTGGAGGCGATGGGGTAACGGCAGCGGTGATGGTGATGGTGGCGGTGGCGGTGGCCATGGTGATGGTGGTGTGGTGGTCGAGGTAAGAGTAATGGTGGTGGTGTAGTAACATTGATAAAAATTTAGTTCAAAAAATATTTTCTGCCTTTTAAAAGTGGGGAAAAAAAATCTACCCAAATAGGCCTGTTTTTCATTGACCATAGAAAATATTTTTCTATTGAATTTCATTTTTCATTATAACAAACACCAGAAAATACGAAAAATATTTTTCCAAAAATATTTTCCACTAAAACAAATGGAACGCTAATTCATTATTCTAACAAAAAAAGGTCTACATATGAAGTATGAAATTTTGATATTTTTATGCATGTCTATTAAAAAGTGTTTGATTATGTACTTAGATAAAATTAAAATAAAAATTCATAATAGTACAAAATCAAACTTAACTATTCAAAAATTATTTAGAATTAATATTTTATGATTCAAATTTATTCTACACAAGAACCTCACACTAAACACATTAATCTTCACTACACAATCATTCACCAAGAATTTTCTAAGTGGATATTTCTAGGTGTGTAGACTTATTTAAAAATAAAAGTGAAAGTCAATCGGTGTAAAGGTCTTCAAAGAGACATTTATTCATAAATTTTTATTTACCTACTTATATTTTACTTAATCTAAATTACTTTCTTATGTTCCAATAAGTCATAATGAGTGATATAGTTAGGAGCAAGCATTAATGTTTACATTGATAGTGTGAATGTTCCATGACATGAACATTCACACTGTCAAATTTAAAAAATATTCACATTATGAAACATTTAGAATAGTCCAAAATAGTACACAAGTTACTAAGAGTTCATAAAATATGTGTATGGATAAAATTGTTCATAAATTATCTCAAATATGACAATTATGATTTGGTGAATCAAATATTCAAAATAATAGAATTTATTGAAATATAAACATATCTTATGGACTAATTAAGATACAAATATTGGAAAAAAAAATTTATATATATATTCTAATAAATTCTCCTTTTTCTAGCCCCCATCAAATCCTCAAGAGGAAGGTTTCTATGGTGCACTTCGAAAACCTTAAGAATGAGTACATCGTTATTCTTAATTATTATTAGTATTATTATTTATTTTCTTTTCTGATTATTGATGCAATATAATTAACATTTTATTTATGTAGATAACCGTGTGTCATAGATAAAATTTAAAGTTGAATTTTTCAATCAAAAATAATGAAAATCAATTGTTTCAACTTGTGTCTCCAATTACAAGAAGGGAATTGAAAATTGCTTGACTTGGTCAAAATTCAGTACTCTATATGAGGTATTTGTAAACTTTAAATTCTTTGTATGTTTTGAATGACTAAAGTTTCCATGGTTTATATTGGCCCAATTTGGTATTAATTATAAATCAGTTTAGCTTAAATATTTAAAAAAAAAAAAAAATAGTTTGACTGATGGTGCTTACTTACAATTTTGAATTAATTTATTTGATTTTTCAATTTATTTGACCCAAAAAGGTAAGATTTTTCTAAGTTACAAATTGTAATTTTTTTAGCTTATTGAAATTCTCGAATACAGATGGATAAAATAACTCCATTTCATTTTTCGTAATTGTAACTTTTGAGAGTATTCTAGTTATTTGCATAACAAAAAGGTTATGGGACAGCTTATTTAGCCAAAAAAAGTTCAAGTTTTTTCCGCAAATTATTAAAAGGTACCCCAAACAAATTTATAACTTATTTTGACTTTAAGTTAATAATCTAAAGTGTTTATTCATAAAAGTTGACTTACAAATAATACCAAACAGGCCTTAAAAAAAAAATTCACATTAATGCGGTGTCCTACCACTAATATCAATAAATGGAAAAGATTTTGTCTACGAATAGGATACCATATGGCATCACTTGCCAATCACATATGTATATGTTTTCTATTATTCTCTAAATACCCAACATAAATGTAGTAGATCCTACTGTCAAATCCAATCAGTAGAAGGTACTACATGACGTATACCCTATTTACATACAAAAATTACTCAAATAAATTTATGTGGAGTCGTACTTGTTTGTGTCTTATAGGTTTAAAAAAAAAAAAAATACAATTAGGGCCCCCTTTAATATTTTTTTGGCTCAAAGCAAACTCTCGATAAAGGGCCTTTTATATATTTAAGAAGACAAAAATTGTAACCAAAAAGATTATCCACCCAATTTCTCTTATTTATTTTTTATGACAAAATTTACTTAAATATATAATAAAGGTTACAGCAATCAAGATAGTCTAAACTCAATTATCAAATAAAAAGTAACTAAATTGTAACAAAATATCACTTGATCATCTTTATCACATTTTTAGCTACAAAATTGCTAATCAAACTTGCCTAATCCAACTTATTAACTAAATATTTTTCAATAGATAAAATTGCTAATTCATTCAATCTTTGTTGTGATATAGTTGACCGAAAGGTAAGATTTAATCAATTTAAATCTGAATTTTTCTTTCCCATAAACAATTATAACTGATATAATTAATTGTATTTTGTATGCAATCTACAAATTTGGAAAACAACTATCCAATAATTTCAAATAACTCATTACATCATTAGACTTTTTAATTTTTTTAATAAAAATAATTTTTTATTAATTGAAATAATTCATCAATTCCTATGAATTTTCATCCAATTTTGTTGAACCTTTTAAATTTTCGTTTTTTTTAATGATTAATATAATAATTAAAAATATTTTAAAACTTTTTTTTTAACGGCTATGCTAAAAGACAAGAAACATTCTTACTTTTTACGAAAAAAGTGAAATTTGATGACTTTTTAATTGTTTGCATCATGTGCACTTCTCAAAACTTTGATCAGAAATTCTATGACTTTTGAATTGTTCGGTTTTACATGTGCATGATGTGCACTTTTTAAAACTTTGATAATATGATCAGAGTTACAAAATTCAAATTATAATAATGATTGAGTTTTTTTTTTTTTTTTTTTTTTTGAGACTTCTACAACTATTTTTGAATCTCAATTATGGATGGTATGCGCCCTATATATATATATGAGTGGCTCTCACACATACATCAATGACTGAGATCCAAAAAGGATTTTAGGAGTCCCAAAAAAAAATGAAATCCCAAACATTTTTCTTCAAATTATTTCAATTTGAATTATATTCGATTTTGTCAAAGTTAATTTAAAATTATTAAGTTTAATAATTAAAATATTATTTTTTTAATTATTTTTTACTTAACGGAAATAGTCAGATGGTTTATATTGAAAAAAATTAAAATGTTAGGATTTAAGTTGATAAAATTTAAAATTCAGAACTTATATTGTTATAAAGGTGAAACTCTAAATTATTATTTTTTTTATAATTTTTCCTAATATTTTGAAACTTCTTAAATTTTTAAACATAGCTTGAAATCGGTTCAATGATACAACACAATATGGCTAGGGTCACATTGATTGCGTTGTAACTCCACCAAGTCAATGTGGTGAAGAGCCACATATGATCGTAATAACCTACCAAATATGATCGCTTGATAATTGAAGATATGATCAAATTTTTGATGATCGCATTCTAATCTACAAGAATCTTGAAACATTTTTATCAAAACAATAATGCTACTTTCCTTAATAGGGGTTGTTTGGGATGACTTAAATAAGTGCATTTTTTGTTTTTTACGAAAAGATGTGCAGAAAAGTAGAGAGGTGATGTGATGGAAAAAAGATAAAAAGATGGATTATTTTTGGGTTGTCAAACTTGGCCTTAGTACTGTTATGTCATATTTGATTCACAAGACTAATAGTGAGGTATTAATAATCCTGTATTCACTATCCAATTGGATTAATAGGATAAATTATCCATTGGATTAATAATCTCACCCTTACCCCATTACTAATAATCCTACAAATTTGTTGAATTAATTATCCATTAGATTAATAATCCTAAACCAAAACGTTAAAACAAACATAGGATAACTGAGCCTACGGATTAATAATTTCAATTTCATGCTCTAATTCATCCAATCAAACATGCCCTTAAATGATTCTTAATGATGTGACATTGAGGTTAGATTTTACATAGTGAAATGTCTGATAAATTAAAATTTAACACTTGTCAAACACAATATTAAAAATACATCATTAAAAGTGATTTTTTATAAGTGATAAATTAAATGTTTTAAGCATTTTTCTTATTCAAATTTATGAATAAATGATAATAGAGATAAATATCAAAGTTCTTTGGGGGAACATCACTTATACATGGAGGAAGCTTTTTTAGTTATGGTTAGGATCCTATGTAGATCAGCTTAGGAGTTGTTTAGGATGTCCTAAATAAGTGTATTTTTTGATTTTTTAGACTAAAAAGTTGACGAAAAAAATATAGTTGTTTGGGTTAACTTTTTGACTTTTTATGAAAAAATGTATATTAAAAAATTGTATAAATTAGTGTGTAGGAAAAGATTAGAGCGTGAGAAGATTTGATCATGTAGTTATCGATATCCAATCAATGTGATTTTTTACAGACATATAGTACTTGACGAGTTTTACACATTGAACGGTTCAGATTATCAAAACAGTGATGGGCCCCACGGGCCAAACAGCAGTGTGTTAAAATTGCACCCCAACTGTGCAATTTTTGTTACACAACGCAGCACAGATCTGAGGCTGTCAGATTGATGTATTGTAATTTTGTGTGAAAATTAATTTTTTAATATATATTTTTTTTTTGTAAATAGTGATAACCTTTTGTCTTTTTTGTGACGTGCCAAACGTGACCTAAATTTTGATGCGACAAAATGATTGTTATAATGGGTTTTTGATAACCAACAAAGAAAGTATATTACTAAGCAATAAACTGAATAACATGTCTAGCCAACAAAGCAAATGATTGTTATAATGGGTTGTGTGCATCATGCACACACATTTGAGGGTGTGTTATCATTAGATTGATTTTATTTTTTATTTTTGATATATTAGAGGGGAATGGAGGGAAAATTAAATCCGTAATGTTTATAATAAGATACATGAATTTTGATAATTAAACTAAATTTAATAATTAAACCATTTTTTTTTTTAAATTCAAATACATGTAATTATAAAATTTCTAAACCATCCCATTGTACAGTAAAAATTTCACTAGGAAAGTAAGTCTTTTTACAATTTTATCAAAATTCATAAATGTGAAACTTCCAAGTGACATGAACATAACATACAGACAGTAATGACGAGAGCGAGTCTACCTTTTGATACTCACCTATATGACCAAAGTGACAATGGTCCCTCGTAAAGTGTTCTAGCGCCTACACTAATGAGTTGTCCAATAAAATGATAAATGAGATTTTTAACAAGGTCAAAAAAAATAAAAAAATAAAAAGAATTGAGGCATGTTAGAAAGTCACCTTAGCCCTTCCAATCACATACAACTTTATTGTCTGATGGGCCCTTTTTGGTATAAGAATAATCTTACAAATTGACTACCACATACACAAAGTTTATTCACACCACTGCCTAAAATTCTATGCTTCACAAACATTATGGGGTCACACACATAGAAGATTTTTTTTTTTTTTTTTTTTTGGGGGGGGGGGGGGGTGTCCTAGTATTGTCTCATTAACAGCTAAAGTTTTTGTTTTTAATCTTATTTATTTTATTTTATTTTTTTGTTTCAATATATTTTCAACTAATAGTTATGTAAGAATTTAAAAAATATGAATCTCAAAATATTATCTAATGATCAAAAACATAGAATCTTGTGCTATCATAAACATCATGACATATATGTTCCATCTCTTAATAGGTATATGACTGATCAGAACATTAGAGAGCCATAGAATAATTCATGAACATGAGCTAAAGGACTCGTAAGAACAATTCCAATTTCCAACGAACTATTAACTGATTTTTATTAGATAATTTAGCTAGACCCTTTTTTTTTTTTTTTTTCTTTTTTTTCTTTTACTTTCTTTTTTTTTTTTTGGGTGCATCTCAGAGCAATTCCAAGAATGAGACAAATTGGGCATTTGAGGCATTTTCCCTATTGAGGTTGCAATTTATAGCCTCCGACAGAATCTGCAAAACTATAGACATTTTGCTTTTTTTTTTTCATTTTTTATTTTTACTCTCTACATGTAACTAGCGTTGGAAGCTAGGCAAAGCTTTCTTCCCACCAAATTCATTCTCTAACTGTCGAATGATCAGTCTTTTAAAGATCAAGTATGGTTTCATATCTCTCTCTCTTTCTCTCTCTCTCTCTCTCTAAGAATATGATCGTGTAAAAATATTATTTAAAAAAATAATTTAAGAATATATTTAAAAGATAAATATTTGCAAATGCCACATCAGCAACCATGTCACTAGGTACATATGTGGCATGTCACTAAAAGGATTGTATTATTTATTTATGTTTTATAGTTTTTTTTTTTTTTTTGAAAATTAGTAAAATTAGTTTGATTGATATTGGAGTATACACTAACTAAATTAATTG
This sequence comes from Camellia japonica, assembly GCA_030407325.1. Lineage (NCBI taxonomy): Eukaryota > Viridiplantae > Streptophyta > Magnoliopsida > Ericales > Theaceae > Camellia > Camellia japonica. The sequence continues at coordinate 126,137,725 of JAPPVO010000032.1, forward strand.
AGCAAAATAAAATAAAATAAAAAGTACTTTCTGTGCACTTTTATCAAACAGTTTGTCCAATAAAATTGGAGTTGCTCTAACAAGCTAGCTATTTTACCTTCCCCATCTTTTGCTAGCTAAAAAACACTAACTAGACATTAAATTAAAAAATAAAAATAAAAAGAAAGTCATCTCTCTCTAGAAAGTGTTTATTAAGAAAACATAATCCTTCTAAAATAGCTAGTTAAGTAGATTGTATTTTGGGTTTTAAGCATTCTGTTTTGGATTTTGAAATCTACATTTGGATGGGTTTTAAATTTTGAATTGAAAAAAAATTTACAAATAAATTTTTTATACATAAAACACATCCAGAACAATATAGTAGTGGCATTCTTGCAACTAAGAAGCATAATAAAGGTTTTTTGAATTGAAATGAAAGACAATAAGAGGCCATGTCATTCGTATAGAATTTTTGTATAAATATTATATTTGTATAGCATTACTCATTTGAATTTTAAGTTTTGGGTCTGAAAATTGAAAAGAAGTTAATTTTGAGAGTGAATTAAGAAAAATTATAAACGTTAGGAGTCATAGTAAGAAAAAATATATTTTAAGAGTCAAAATGAAATAAATTGTAAAACTTCAAGGGAATAAAATGTAATTTATTTATTTTTATACTACGTAACTGCCAACATTGAAAGTGAATAAAATAAAAAAAATTACAAACACGAGTCAAAGTGAGGGGAAAAAAATTACTTTATAAACCACAATGGGAAAACCATGAAACTGAAGCGGAACAAAGTGTAATTTACCCATAAAAATATTACATGTAGTTTTTGGTAAAATTTATTCGCAACTTGAAAACACATCTTTTGGGTTGTTTAATATCCCGCATTGAGTGTGAATCTTATCATCTATAGTGATAACCAATCGTTTATCTTACAAATTATCAATATAGATCGATTCATGACAAAGAGTTGACACTTAGTTTTTTATAGGAAACTAAGAAATCGTTTGACTCTGAAAATATAGACACTAATCAGTCATAACCAAAACATTCTCAGCTTAGGAAATTAGATATAAAAGGAAAATGTCATTAATTAATGCACCCCTCTCACCCAATCAAGCGATTGGCCTCTACTAATCTTTTATTTATGAGATTTAACGATTAATTGACTCCATGAACTTAATTATTAAATCTTAAATCCTTTACTAACCCTAACAACTAGATGATTGAATAAACTAGATATCGCTTAGGTTGAATTAATTAATACAATCACATCAAGCCAAAAAAAATTCATAAAAACAAGTGGGTTTTCTTTACAAAAAGTGGCTTTAAACATGATCATGATCATACTTGTGATTCCAACTCAAACAACATCGTGAAAGCATTCAAAACATACAACTGAGCGACTAAAGCACGCAAATTTGAGTTATTAAAAGGCATCAAATAAGCAAGCAACATGCTATGGAGAAAAGAGAACTTACCTGGAATCGGCAGCAACATGACAATGATATTAATGCATTGAATAAAAAACATATGACCTAAACATGTTACTAATCAAGCAACATAAACCTAAGTCCAGTTTAATGGTTTCTAACATGACAATTAAGCAATAATAACAACTAACGCACAAAAAAGAGTAAACATGCTGAGATACACAATGAAGGGCAAACTTCACTTAACCCCTTATGGTTTTGGCCATTTGCGGATTACCCCCCTGACTTTTGAATATCACTACATAACTCTCCTGTGATTGATGGAGTAAAGTGCACAATTAACACCGTTAATGATAAACGTAAAAAGACTAATTTACCCTTGTATATATAACCCTTATTTACCATTTCTCATTCAATTGTGCATTTAAGAAGAGTTTCAATTACATTTCCTAAGTTTATCAATTTACACAAAATCATCACATTTTCAGTCACAAAATAAATCATCAAATTTACAGTCGGGGGAAATGTGATGATTTTGATTTTGTTCTCTTTCTCTTAATTTCTTATGATAGTAACACATCAATCTAGAGAGAGAGAGAAAAGAAAAAAGAAAAAAAAAAGGAAGAAATGGAGCAAGTTAGCAAACTTTCTAATGGAATCCAATGCATATAATTTGTGGCTATATATATATATATATATATATGTATATAATCTTCTTTGATTTTAATGAAGATCCAGTTGACTTACTTCTTCCATGTGCCACCACCACAACCGGTGTTGCCGCCGCCGCCGCCGTCGACTTCCCATTTTCTTCAATTGAAGATGAAACCCAGTAAGAAGATGAAGAGGATGAGGAAGTGATGAAACCCAGTAAAAGCTCTTGCTTCCGCACCCGACAGATCTAGATCTAGAAACTCTCCGACCGAACGCCGCCGGGTTCGGACTCTCACTGTCATCCACCACCACCGTCGTCGCCGCAAACTCCTCCATTTTCTTCGATCTCTGCGACAACGAACCCACCGACGAGGAATCACTTCTGTCTCTCTCTCTAGCTCTCTCTCTCTCTCTCTCTCTCTCTCTCTCTCTCTCTCTACAGTATTTTCGAATTCAAATCAGATTCTCCTTCTTACTACCCTTTCAGAGGTGCATAAAATTTTCAATATCTATTTTTTGGTGTTCATGAATTATGATTGTAGTTTAGGTTTTGAAATAAAATTGAATTGTTTATTTGAAGCTTTGGGTTTTAGTCTAAATTCTATGATTTCTTTATTTGATGAATATAATTAATTGAGTGATTTGGTAAGAAATGATAAGAAATGAAGAGAAAGAGAACAAAATCAAAATCATCACATTTCCAGATGAAGATGAAAATAATATGAGGGTATTCTTTGGAAATCGATGATGAAGATAAATGCATTTTAGTCATTTAATTCGGAGGAAAAATTATATTTTCATGCCCAACTGCACCACACTCGCGTGTACTGCACAGCCTGTTAGAATAGATGGAAAAGCTAACTGTGCGCTTTACTCTATCAACCACAAGGGGGTTATGTGATGATATTCGAACGTCAGGGGGGTAATCCACACATGGCCTAAACCATAGGGGGGGTAAAGTGAAGTTTTCCCTACAATGAATAAGCCAGGCTATATGCATGAGAATATGAAGCCTAAACTAACCTAAACATGCTAGAGAGCGTACAAGGCTAAAACAAGCAAAACAAAGTGAAAAACTAACAAAACTATAAACTAACATGATCAAGAATGCACACTAAACATCCTAATCAAAGCTGCAAAACATGATTAAAAGTGCCTTTTTTAAACAAAAATCAGAGACAGAATTGTTGGTTTGAGTCAAACCGAAGAAACAGAGCAAAATCGATAAAACCAACTTGATTACTTCCCTTAAGCTTTGGTCGTCCTTTAATCAAGCTTCTTCAACCTTATAGCTACTTTGATTACTAATGTGCTGCCTCTAGGATTTGAGGATTTCGGATTTAAGAGATAGAGGTGGTGCATCACACTTCTATCTCATTCAAACCAACTTAAAATAATTCTAACTCTTCCATCCTTTAACAAATGAGGCATAGGGAGGCTTGAAGGCCAAGAAAGGTCGTCCTAGGGTTTCCCCATCGCTAACTACTAGCACCTCCCACTCAAAACGTGAGAGAAACTAAAACAAACCAAGACTTTGTATGGGCTGGCTATACGTGCGGCCGCCTACCACACGTGCAACCGCACTTCCTCTCACATGTGCAGTCACCCATCCCATGTTGCCTTGGTGCGGCCGCGCCTTTCTGGTACGGGTTAACTTAGTCCAATGTGTGGATTTCCCATGCACGTGTAGATTTTTTATGCAAAGCGTGGGTTCTTCATGCAAGGTGCACGTTCACTCTCTAAGTATGGTCGTGTGTTGGTCAATCCACTGGTCCACGAAGTGTCTAGTTCAAACTCTCGATTTTCGAGCTCGCTTGTTGCCTAAGTAAGCTGAGTTGATTATGAATTGACGTTTTAAACGAAAATCAACAAACTCTTTCAAAAACATCATCAATTTAAGCTCAACCGGAGTTTTCCTCTCTTCTTTTTTTCTCTAGGAAGTTGAAAATATAAGTTTTGGCTAAAAACAAGTTGGGGGCAAAACGGTCATTTTAGCAAAAAAAAAAAAAGGGCTAGTTTTGGTTGAAAATTCCTAGGGGCAAAATGGTGATTTTGGAAAAAAAAAAGATTATTTTGGCTAGAAAAAGATTATTTTGGCTAAAACAGGGAGGTATAGTAGCATATAGTAACTTCAAGTATCCCTAAGGTTGAAGTCTTTACCGTTTCATCATCAGGAAACAATTCAAGCGCCTAAGTCTTTACGGTTGGTCAAAATAGTGTGTCTACACATTTAAAGCAATCCAATCCAAACGCACCTATTTATTAAATGGGCTTAAACAAATTTGGTTGAATTGGATACAGGTTGGACAATTGAACCCAATCAACCCATTTACTTCATCTTCTTTTTTCTTTTTCTTTTTAAATATTTTTTATATTTTTATGATGATGGTGGTGGTGGAGTGGTGGTGGTGGTGGTGGTGGTGGTGGTGGCGGCAGCGGCGTGGCAATAGTGGAGGAGAATGTGGTGTTGGTGGTGTGTCGACAGCGGCGGCAATGGAGTGGCAAAGGAAAAGGAGGTGGTAGTAGTGGTAGTGGTGGTGTAGCAGTGGTGGTAGTGGAGTAACGGTGGTCACAGTGGTGCGTCGGCGAAGTAATGATGGTGGAGGTGGATTGATGGTAGAAGTGGTGCCCATACGGGCTTAAAAAGGTACCTATGTCCAATCCAAGTAAATCCAATTTTAATTGAGTTCCATTTAAGTCCATTTATTGATTTGGGCGGGTTTATATAGATTTTAGATGGGTTTAATTCGGTTGGTTCATGAGTTTAGGCTGGGTTCGCCACCTCTAGGTAAAATATACATTTTTTTTAGTAAAAATCATATGATATAATCATTTTTCTATCCATACAATTAATAAATTAGGGATGACAAACATAGAACTACCTATATTTTCTCGAATCTTCAAGTTCAATGTAATTTATCAAAAACAATTATCAAACATTTCATTTGGGCTTGTCTATTAAAAATAATCAAGTGATTCTATTTGCACTCAGATAATAACTCAGCATACCCAACTAAAATTTTGAAATAACAACACTATTAGCCTAATATCAACATTATTGTTATTTATTGTGTTGTTACTTACAAATAAAAGAAAATAACAACACAATATACACCATGTATTTTCATTGAAAGCCTCTTGATTTTTCATTAAGCCAATCTTCCAAACATCTTTTGATATCATCGCCTTCGCTAATCTTCTATGCTTCGCTAGACGCATATTAATCATATTCTCAACCAATCAACTAAGTTGTCATTTGGTAAAACAAAATTTAGTTTACTTTCTTGAGTTGAGACTTTTTTTAATTTGGGACTAAAAAGTTTGTTTGAATTGATTTTTTTGACTTTTGCAAAAGAAGAAATAAAATGATTATGATTTTTATGTAATATTTTGTCTTATTAACTTATTTAACCTATTTTGTTTTTTTTTTTTATACTTTTTTAGTCCAAAAAGTCGTAGCCAAACAAAAATATTTCGCAGTTCAACTTTGCTTTTTAGTGTACAACAAACACAAGAGGTAACCTGTTTCGGCCATTGAAGGCAGCCGAATAAAGTAGAGGGGTTAAAAGCAAACTAAACTTTCCCGTGAAATTTATCATCGCCTCTTTGAATGTCTGAGCAACCCAAAATCTACATCGCTAACAAACAAACAAACAATTCCTTACAAGAGGTACCATGCCATTAGAATCAGGATTCCCGCCTTGCATTTCCTACTTGCAAGGCCATTGGACCCGCTTTTAGGCCCAATTTTGATAAAGGAAACAGTTGTACTTGCTCCCTCTTGATTTTGAGATTTTTGATTTGTTTATTATTTGGGTGTATTTGTGAAAAAATTTAAGATATATTAAGAGTAAATTATAATCTTAAATAATTTATTAGTGTAATAAAAATTAAACATACTTAATGATTTTTTTAGTCCAAATAGAATCCCTCCAAATAACCTCACCCATTTGACAAACTCAATTACCACCAAAAGCCCACCTTAACCATGAATTGGCGTATTTTCCACCCCAAAAGCCCAGCCCAGCCCAGCCTAGTCAACCATTTTCGCTATTTTCCTTTTTTGGTCTCACCAATCCTTTTTCAATAATGTTAGCACCAATTAATATATAGGTGAATTCCACCGCTTAACATAGCCCTACTTAATATTGTATCTAACTGGTGTGTTAATTGGTATATTAATTAATGATCCTAACATTATTAATCTTTTCCTTACTGTTAAAGCACGTTTGGTACGATGAAATGGATTGAAATGGAATCCCTCTTCTAAATTGGCATTCTTTTTCTCATGTTTGGTACATCTTGTCTAAATGGGAATAGACTTCCTACCTCCAACCTAAAGAATAACTATTTCATTCCATCATCGAATCACTATAAAATAATATCAATTAGCTACCATTACCATTCTCTTCTGCTACCATCCCCTTTCCACTACTGCCGCCACCACCACTACCATTACTATAACACCATTGCCACAACCACCACTTTATTGCCACCACCACCACTGCCACCACAATACCACCACCACCACCACCACCACCATTGCCACAACTACAACCACCACATCACCACCACTACCACTACCTCCACAACCACCACATCACCGTACCACCATCACCCTACCACTGCCATATTTGCCACCACTACCACCACTACTATCACCACAACTACCACCATTATCGCTATAACCACTACCCTACTACCACCGCTCCTACTGCCATCACTACCTCTTTCATTACAACTATTACCTTACCACCACTACCGCCACTTTCACAAAAAACCAAACCACCACCACAATCCTACTACCACCACTCACACCATCACATCCAGAACTATCATGATCTATATAAATCTTTAATTTGTTTGTTACTAGCTTGTTAAAAAATAAATAAATAAATAAAATAATTCATTATATTAATTTAAAGGCATAATCAAATATGAAAATGAGAATTATCATTATATTCCTATGTCATTCCAACATTCATTCCATTCCCACTTTATTCGTACCAAACATGCTCTTAACTATTGAATTTCTATATTATGGGTAAATTGATCCTTTTGCATAAAAACCAAAAAATAAGGCTATTAAACATGCTTATGCTAAAAAGTCAAAAAGTAATGAATGTGCTTAAACAAATTAACTTTTTTTAACATTAAATTTCAAATTTTAATCTGAATATATGTTCTTGTAAATAAACTGTCAAAGTGACCTTCCAGCCCTGCAACTCCCTGACTAGACAAACCTACATTACCTTAACTAGCAAGTTAAATGTTATATATATATATATAGGTATAAATTCACCCACCTCTCCCCCTGAGGTTTGGAGAAATGGCACTAATACTCAACTGAATTGGGTTGGGTTGGGTTGGGTTGGGTTGACCACTTCTTTATTTAGAATTGAACCAAGCTCAATTAAGAGTTTAACCCAAATAGCTCTGGTTGGATCAATTCCCGAGTTTTTCAGACCATTTGCCCAACCTATAAATTTATCAATTGCGTATATATGCTGGTGAGAGAAAAACAGCTTGCAACAATGGGTAACACACCATTGGGTAACACCATAACCATGGCCAGACCCATAGCTCCCTCTCTACCGCTATCTCCTCTTGCTTCCTCTTTGCAACCCTTATTTTCCTCACTCTAAAGCATTTGGCTTATCAACCATCCAACCGGAAAACAGTCCAACAATAACGAAAGTTTATGTGAACATACAATCGCTACCAGTGTTGATTTTCTTGGTTTTTCATCACGCTTTCATTTTGGGTGCTCAGTCACAGTGGGTCAAAAGACCTTGGGCCCAATTATAAATTTCTACAGAAAACATCAAACTCCAAGGAGGTTCCTTTCCAGGCATTTAGCATGTCTAGATTTCAAAACCAAGATCAAAGTGGCTGTCATTCCTTGATCTGAAACCAGGAAATTACCAAATTATCTCTCAAGTCTCAGCTTCAGTTTCAAGGGAAATGGGCCAGAGGAGGTTCCAGTAGAGAAACATTACTAAGTAGGTTTTATTTTATGGTTTAGGCAAGATTTAGGCAAGAATCAGACTAATAAAACCACAAAATTCCACAAAAACCACCACGGTGCAAAAAACAAGAGCAGTCCACTGTCAATTGCGTTTCCACATTTAATATTATATATGAAATTTGTATGTCCAAAAAAGAGCATAGATAATTGATTGAGAATGGTAACTTACATAAGCACTAAATAAAAGTCCCTTACACACAGTGAGACATGATTTTCTTTTTTGCAAAAGTTGGAGCAACCAGTGTGTGGGGGGCAGGTTTCACAACATCTCTTGTGACTTCCTCACGCAGCGACCGACTTTCTTCTTGAATTCATCCCTTCTCTCTCTCCATTCTTTCTGCAATTCGAAAGAATATAAGATGTGTAGACTCAGGGAACCTGGGGGATAAATAACTAAAAGGTCCAAATGTTCCCAATGTGAAAAAACTAATCACCGAACATGAGGGAACATTCTGCATCAACCTCAAACAAGCATTTAAAAAACCACAAAAGCACAACTTAGATTATTCAACATTGAAGTGTAGTACCGACTGGGATGTTTATGATTTAATTATCACGCATCATTACTACAATTCCAACCAATTAGGCCTAGCCTAGTTGACTACATGACTTTCCTAAGGGCTTAGTCCCTAGGGAAAGGTCATGGGTTGGGAGTTGAATTAAGGAAGCAAGCACTTAGTGCTTGCAAAGAGTGGGAAGGCTAACTTCCATAGATGCTAATCTAACAACTGACTTTCACCAATCAAAAAAAATAAAAAATCATTACTACAATTCCACATTAAGAATACTCCCAAAACCCAATCAAATATGTGTTTCATGACTCAACATTGTCAAATGTACAATGGTACATTGACTTGTACCTACAAAAAGATGATGCCAAGTACAACCATTTTTTTAAAAGGGTACATTACGCTAACCTCCCTAGAGTACCTAGCCCCCCAAGTGTCGGATAATTACATTGTTCTCTTTTAAGATTTTGATTCGCATAACACTTACTTCCCTTCGTCAATCATTCGTTAGTGATATTGTGTGTGTGTGTGCGCGCGCGTGTTTTTTTTTTTTTGGGGGGGGGGGGGGTGGTTGGGTGGGTGTGTGGAGTTGTCTTTTGCCCTGAAATATATATTTTAACGTTAATTAACTGTGTCTACATGCCAAGGGGTTGGCCTGGTGATCATGGCTTAGGTCCTAAGGCAGTGTTTTAAAAAGCTCTAGCGTATTGAGGCGCTAAGGTCTCTTTGAGCCTAAGCATGAGGCCAAGGCGAGGAGGTGTGTGCCACACCAAAGCGAGGCTCAAATTGTAGAAGATAAACAAAATTTTACTATAGGCAAGTTTTCAACATAAGCAAATATTTCTAGAATTTCAAAAAAACATAAAATAACATTTATTTAATATTCCAAAAACCATAAAATAACATTCAACATTCCAAAAATTTCTAAAAAATAACACTCAACCTTACTATACCCAATACTATCTATCTTCCTCCATTAATTTCTTGACGTGATTCATTTCTTTTTTTAAAGATAAGAAATTTGCACCATATAATAACTTAAAAACATTTTAAACTAGGACCAAATTGCAAGATAGCTTTAATCATTGGCCTAAAACTGTCATAATTCACTACATTAAAAGGAATTGCAAAATCATATATCCATCTTGCAATACCAAATCTTTCGCTCAATGCTTAGGGCTTTTTTTCTTTTAATATGAAAATTGAGGCTCAAAGCATATGTTTACATTTTATATTAAAGGGGTTGTGATTCCCTGTGGTTACACACAGAGAATAAGGATGGAGTGCAATTTTAAATGCAGCACATGAGGCATGCGCCTCAGATGCACCTTTCCTACAGTGCCTCACCTCAAGTTGTGGGAGGAGCCTTAGGTGCGCGAGCGCTTAGGCCCCCTTTTAAAACACTAGCTTGTGGGTGTGCTCCATCTAAGGTCTCAAGTTCGAAACCTCCTAAGTGCGAACAATTTCTTAGGCCAGTACATACGAGGCCTTGCCCATGACATTTATTGAGGCATCTGCTAGGTTTTGTTAAGCCGCATTATGATTGATCATGAGATTAAGAGCTTCTCCAATGCAAGAGGATAATTCCAATGGAGTTGCATATCTTCATAGCGATCTCGATACTAGTTGAACATGGATTTAGTTCTCGAGCATATCCGCCACTGCATCACTGCCTTAAACGTTTGTCGAAAATCATTCTCCGAAAAAAGCCAACAAACCACCACCACTGCAAAATCATCATAAAATTAATGATCCTTACAACACCATCAGCCTCGGCAATGCCTCCATAGCCGAATGCACGTGATCTCCAACAAGCAAAATCCCATGTAAAACGAGCACCTCAAAATCCCCCTCGCTCACCACGTTTTTCAGGTGGAATTCCAGGTCAAGGACAACATGTTCGACGCTGATCTGATCAATGTTGCCATCGTACCAACTCGTGTTCAGCAAGCTCATTGACGATTGGCTTCCAATCATTTGACAGTATCACCACCATTGCCCGCCTCTAAATAAAATTCAAACAATGCGACCAAAATTCAATGTACAACCACAACATTGTCGCCGATCCAGATGGATTCAACATTTAAGAAAGCTATTTTCCCGTGAAGCATGGGGACGGCATGGGTCGTGAGTGGTGAGAGGGACAAGGAAGAGAGGGACTACGTAGGTGAAGGAAAATGATAGTGGTTGATTAGGGAGATTGGGGTTCATGGTAAGATTGTGAGTGACGGTGATGGATGGTTACTAAAAGGTGATTGTGACTTAGTGTGGCTAAGACGAAAAGTTAGAATTGAAAGAGTGACTATCACATGTGCACCCAATATTTGTCAATAAATAAGTTAGCAAAGATTGATGGTTGGTTTAGATTGAAACCAATTCAAAAGGTCAAGGTTGAATTTTAAAAAATTAAAATCTCAGGGTTTAATTTGTAACAAGGGTCAAATCTTCGGGTCATCTTTGTAATTTTCCCAACAATCTTTTAATAAAGTGCACTAGTGTTGGTTGAAAGGAAATAAGAAATTTTCATATACAGTATTTCTCCACTAACCTTTTGCTACATATCTGGAAAATAATATAGGGTACGAAACAAGTGCATCACCTGACTAATTAAGTAGATTACAAATTTGAAATAATATATATTGGATTAGCAAGAAGACGTACTTCTCTACTAGAAATACAATATTAGAAAGTAAATGCAATTTCATCTTACTAAAAAGATCTCATCCTTGCTTATTGCATATTCCACTTACTTCTTATTGGACACATAATATTGATCAGTTGATGCCACTTTATGTCAGGATAGATCGTTATGAATTTATGGGCCAAGCAAGGTCTAAAGGAATATAACATGAATCTCTATTAGCATATGGAGTCCATAATTGCATGGAATAGAAGAGACTTCTATTCTTTTTTCTTTCTTTTTTTAGGATGTAATAAGACATTTCTTTTTATACTGTTAGTATTACTATTTTTGGGTAGACAAAGGAACATGTCAAAAGCACCATTCACCAATGGAGCTTTTGAGGAATTTGACGAACAAAAGTTTTAGGTTGCAATTGGAGGATGAATTTGAAATGATGGGTTTTCAGTTCCAATCTTTGTTATCATCATCTTACAAGTCCTGATTCATTCACAGATCGATGTGAATCTATGGGTGATTCTATTTTGGGACAAAATCACTGATGAATCACACAATTCACAATTCAATTTATAATTTGATTCACGATCTAAGATTCATGCAATTGTTTACACCATCAGGTCTGACAGATTTCAACACTCTTTCACCTCTTCTTTTCATGAAAATGTAAAGATACAAATATCTAACACAAAAATTACCAAAACCATGCACAATTTGTTGTTTTTTGGTGATTAGAGGATTTCACAATGTCCAATCAAATGTAGCAGGATCAAATAAGTTCTCTTGATCTGGGAATGAAACTCAATACCTTCTAATTTATCCTTAGACCAACTCACAAGCTAGACTCAAACTTGAACCAACATTTTTGGATTAATTACATCCCATTTTATAACAATGACCATGATTTTGGGTTACTTGGTCCATCCTACACGATCACATCAAGATCAATCCTTTTTTCCCCCTCAAAAAAATGTCACGAATGTTTAAGGCTAAAGTAACTTAAAAGTATGAACTTTTTCTTCTTTTTTTTCAACTTTAAGTTTTTGGTTACTCTATCTTCTTATTCTACTCTATTCAAGATTTCTAGGTCCATTTTTTTTTGTTTTTTTTTTGTTTTTAAGTTAGGAGAGCATATATTATGATTTTAAATAATTTTATAGCTGGTGGGATTTGAACCCACATCATGATATAACCATGTCCTTAAAAACATATTGTATAAAATGTGTCAAAATTATTTTGTTTTATTTATTTCGTAAAAATACTAATGTTTCACATCATTTTTTTCATAGTTTAAGCTGGATCTTATGATTCTCAATTCAAACTGATTCACAATTCCCGAAACTAGAATTTGGATACACAATATGATTCTAAATATCAGAACTATAGTTCCAATTACAAATATATAAAAGCAGATCAAAGAAAAAATCACAAATATATAGGAGGGTTGATTAAGGAGAGAAGGATTCTACACAGGTCATGTGATTATATTCACTAGAAACTTTGAGCAACTAAACTCACCCACTAAGGTTATTTTTGGATCATAGATTTAAGAAAAGATTTGTAAAGGGAAAGGAAAAAGTGACAATTCTAACTTCTAGTTTTGTCACTTTTCTCTTCCACAAATCCAAATAATTCTCTTCAATGTTAGCCAAATTTAGTCATAAGGCTCTCAAAATCTATTAATATATCTTGCAAAAATCCGTATCTCTTTAATCTTAAAATAGATAAAACAACGCCCAATTAATGTGTGTTTGGGTGGGGAAAGATTGTGTACACGCCTAACCTTTGGCATAGTGCACAAAGTGGTTATCACAAGACTTGAATCTATAACCTCAAGGTTATTAGGCCAAGGTTTTACCATTGAACGACTGGTCATCCCTATATTTCTTAAAATAGATCTCACCTATATTTCTTAAACAATTAAATCCAAGACCATTTATGTCAAATCCATAAAACTACAGAAACGTAGCCTAGTAGTATTGTTAAAATAACAATTACACAAAGGTGGATAATATTTCTGCATACCCAACCAACACACTCGCCCCCAGGTCACCCCCAAAAGATGGGTTGAGCAAAAAGGACTAGAAGAGAGAGAGAGAGAGCATTCATCAATAAAAAAATATGAAGAGAATCAGAGAATATTAGCGCTTACAGCAGCTTCCACATTTGCAGGAGACTCGTCATTAGGACTAGAAAGCATTGATATTATGCTCAAAACTATGCTCTCAACCTGCAAAAAAATATTCACTCTACATCACACGCATACAAAAAAGAAAAATCAAAGGCAGAGAACTAACAAAAAAGGGCAAAGGTAGCGAACTGTGTAATAATTATTAAACAAAGGAATAAATGTAATAAGCTTGTCAAAACGAAGAAAAATAAAATACAGAAAATGATTGCTGGATAACTCAAAAATTGAGGGAAAAAATGTTATGCGGAGTCAGGCTAATGGCTAAACTAAAAGTCGGATAAAACACAAATATCCCATGACAAAATCCAATCCAAATGATAGAAAAAAACACTAAAGCCCTTTACCCCAAGAACCAAAGACATCTCATCCCAGAGCAAGAAGCATGCTATAGATATTGCACAGTGTTTTATGAATATAAGAAACTTATTATGTGTTTTATTTACTATGTACTAACCAATGACACATTATATGTTTACATGAAATTATTACCACCCAACACATTGCATTGTGCTTAATAACTTTGACATTATCAACAATTTCAAATGAAGCAAATTCAAATGAAGTGATTAAACAATTAAAAGCACTTAAACAATTATACAATCAAACAATTAAGCAATAAAGTACTTAAAAAATTAAGAAAATGATATAAACAATTAACCAAGTAATTTAACAATAAATATATAGGCTACAAATTACTGTTTGACCATTACCACCGCCAAAGGATAAAATATAAAAATAAACAAAAGTATGGAATCTAAGCCAAAATATAAAATCTTAGGCATTAGTCATCAATCTGTTGATTATGGTTGAGGCTCTCTATTTATTTGGGGACTTTAACAGGATGAAGCCAACACATAAAAGTATAATGGGTTTCATTAGATCAAAGGGTTGATATCTCATCTTTAATGAATCAAACACAATTATAGAAGTGTGTAGCTCAGTGCTCCTCACACGCCTCGACCACCTCCACAGCACGTCATTAACATCGCCTCGCCTCAGAGTTGAAGTGCCATAGGTGCACCTCGCTGTGACTTGTGACCCGCTTTTGATAACAATGCATAGCCTTGAGGAACAAAATAAATTCAGAAGCTAATCAAGATGGCAAACAAATTACATTGGAGCTCATGTTTTCCCTCTTCCTTTGTTGACCACATTATCTTCCCTTTTGCACCTAAAGACAGACTAACTAGCTCCATTTTTCTGTAAAACAAAAGGAAAACTACTTCCAACATTCTGATATTTGTGAAAATCAAAACGCTCCCATTTCCCACGCACCCATGGGACAAAGCGTAGCACTACAACAACAAAATCCAACCCCAACTCAACTCAAGCAGACACTTCTAAACTAGAGTTGTTCTAGAGTTAAAAACGAGCACCTCAAGATGGGCTTGAATTGAATCCCCCAGCCATTGCACGGTTTAGTCCAGCCAAATTCTCAATATTCTTCCCTTACACTTGGCCATCAGATCTGGTCCAAGTTGCACTGCCAATCAGAAGTGTCATCAGATGGACAAATCATACAGTGGATTATGCACAACGCAAGTTACCAGATGCAAATTTCTTTACAATTTCTTTTTTAACTCAGCAAACCACAATTACTGCAGAATTGAAACCGCTGCTAGACCAACTCACTTGCAGCCCTCAAGACTAGGTCTCAAAATAATAAATTATAGTACACCTACCAAGAACAAAATTTTCACAGATTTGCCAAGCTGCCTATAAAATAAATAAATACTGAAGCCACAGAACTGCGAAGTCACCCAAATTACTTGGTGAACTTATTGGGGGGGTCAGAAAAGTACAGAAATAATTCAGCAGACCTCAGAGATTAAAGCACAAAATAAGTAGCAAACAAACGAAACAAAATATTAGTATCAGTCTTGCCTACGACTAAATGTGGTGAAAACAAATTAATCCAAATAAGAAAACGGGAACAGCATGCACGCTATAAAATATGGAAAAGATGCCACAAACACAATTTCATAATACCGTGTGAACTGGCATCCAACGCTCACTTGCAAGCTCATAGCCATTCGGGTCGTCCCCAGGGGGATGAAGAATTGAAATGCAAACTTTTCCATCAGGATAAACTGTTGTTCATACATCAAATTTCAAGCCATTAATCAATCAGCATGAAGAAGTACATTTAAGTACATAAAACTGATCACAGTAATGAAATACTAACCATTTGGATGCCATACATCTGAGGTAAACCTCACTGTCGGAGGGCTGTTGGGGTAATTAGATGGGAAGGTCATGATTGCATTAAAGAATCCTCCCTCGCTTCAAAATTTTGGTAAATGGAAAACATAGTAAGAAAACAATTCATTGTCCAGAGCAATTCTAAATTAGAGTCCTAACTGATTGAGGAAAATTTAAAAAAACCATCAACAACAACTATAACAGCAAGTACCACTCAATTACATCTTGAAAAAAAACTCTTCCAACTGGTAAAACTAGTAGATGCACAAATCAGAGCCTAAACATAGCATTAATTTATACAAAAAGAATAATACTATCATCCTATAACCTAAGCAGCACAAAATACATCAACTTTGAAACCAATTTATGAAGTAAAACACTACATTAAAAGAGTTTTAGTCCCGAGTTCAATGGTCACAGAAATCAAATGTTTCATATTCTTACACAAATTATTACAGACCCTCATCCAAAACTCTAAATTCAACCACAAAGACAATCCACAATGACATACCTAAAATGAGGGTTTCCTTAGTTAAACGAACCCCTAAATCACCCAAATCAAATCGAAACCACGAATACAAACGAAACTAATAAAAATCACCCAAAAACATTCCACAACCAAAACCCATATATATATATATAAGATAAAATCTGAACCAATTCATTAATTGAATCAACCCAAAAAAAACAAACAAACTAGCACAAATCAAATTCAAAAAAAAAAAAAAAAAATGACCCTCAAACTGCATTCCAACAGGTAAAAATTTAATCTTTAAACAATGAAGCAATAGAGCACACACTCACTATAAGGTATCAGGGGGTCCGATAATGGTGACGCTCCATTCGAATAAGTTGCTTTCATCAACCAAACCGGCAGAGAAGCCATCGACGGGGTTTTTACAGAGATCTGCGCAGACAAAGCACAGATCGATCAATTCCAAAAATTAAAAGTCCAAATCAAAACCCTTAGGCCGTGTTTAGTTAGAGAATTTGGGAAGGGATTTGAAAAGGGAAAGGGATAAAAGTGTGAAACTTCACTTACCCTTTCTTTTAATTCCTTCTAAACTCCTTCTCAATTGTCTCAACCAATCACGTTAGAATATAAGCGAGATAGAGGAAACGAATGGTTTACCTTTGAGTTGTTTCTGGAGGAGAAGGCTTGCTTGCGATGGAGAGGCCATCGAGAGAGAGAGAACGAAGGTTCTAGGCTATGCTGAAAGAGGTGGGAAGAAAAGCTTACCTCTTTATATGGGTTCTTTTGGTAACAGGCTAATTAGTAATTTTTTTTAGTTATTTGACTAAAATATAAATTAAAAAAATTAGTATATTTGGGATATTTTTTAACGAAAAGATGTGTAAAAAATAGAGAGAAGAGAGAATTTTTGACTTTTTTATATGAATTATTGACTTTTTAATTTTTTTAATGATTTTTTAACTTTTTGACTAAAAAAGTCACTTGCCAAACAAGGCCTATCGACCCTATATATACCGGGTATCGCCCCTATATATACCGACACAATTCTCTATCTATATACAAAAGGAAGAGACAGAGTGTGTGTTCCGACTCACGTCTCTCACTTTCTCTCAAGGATCTCCTATTTCTCTCTCTGTTTCTCTTTAGAGAAGGGACGCTGTAAAACGGTGGGAGCCAGTGGGGTTGGTCTGTACTGAAAGGCTTCTTTGGTAAATTCACATTATTTTCAACATTTACTATTTGAAAAATTCTACTCACATCACTAATTTAACTTCTTAGAGCATCATTAGCAGACTATCTAAATTTTATTTTAAAATATTATTAAAAATTCACTATTTATTTTAGGAATTACTTTTTCTTCTACCTCCATAAACAAACTTCCTATTTTTTCTCTATTATATTAAAATAATATTTTTAATTACTTTTAAATTTAAATATTTTTTTAATAATAAAATAATAAAACAAATGCAACAGCACAACATGCAGCAATATAGCATGAAGCAGTAGAGGAAAGCAAACAGAGGTGGTCGACCGGTCAAGCTAATTTTGGACATTTTCCTTCTTTAGGATGTCTGGTGGACGTCTGGGAGGACATCCTTCACGCCTTTAACGAAATAAAATAAGAATTTATCAGATATAAGGGAGTTACAATGACTCCCTACAAATAGGGAGTCACTGTAACAATACTTGTATTTGGGGGTTGGATAGGGGAACTGCTGGAGATGTGTTTTGACAAAAAACTCCTTATTTTGAGTAAAGAGGTATTATAAAGGAAGAGATAGGGATGCTCTTATACTCTCAAATTTAATTTTTTTTAATTTTTTATTTTATAATTTTTATAATTCATTTATGAGTTAATTATCTAAGAGCATCTCCAACAGAACTGTCAAATAACCTGCCAAAGTCATAATTTGGCAAGAGTAACAAAAAGAGGGTCTCTAATGGCCTGCTATTCTACTTGCCAAATAGAACAGATGCAATTTCTGTTATCAAATTTGGCATGTTGAATAGCAGCTGCCAAATATGCCACATCACCAAATATTAACAAATTTTTAGCTCCAAATTCAGTTAAAAAAATAGAATTCTTTCAAGATGAAAACCTCCTAACAGAATTGAAAAACCAGAAAAAAAATTCAAATATCAATATATTTTTTTTCTTTCTTTCTTGCTTAAACTTTATTAAAAACAGACAATATAAATATACAATAGCTATTCAACAGCAACATTTATATGTATTGAAGAAGAGAACAGGTACTGAAATTGAAGGTACTAGTGAAAGATTCGAAGAAGACCTAACCTTCATATTGGAGAGGAGAACAAGGAATTCGAGGAACAAGGTCAGGCTGAGAACTGGATCCATCATGATGTAGAGGGACCTAGAGATCGGGAGTTTGGCCGAAGAGAAGAGCTTGTACTTGGCAGAGCTCGATTCGGCACCAGAGAAGAAGTTGAAGTCGGAATAAGCATCTCGGAGAGGGTCTGAGGAATAGAATCGGAGGTCAGAAAAGTTGGTCTTTGCAAAGAAAGAAAGAGAAAGTGAAGAGAGTCGGACTTCCGTCTGGTTTGGAAGAGAGGGAGACAAATGTGTTGTTTTGGAATGCAAGGTATGATTCTAGATATTGCATCTCAACTGTTGGTGAATGGGTACATGGATGGTGGTGATGGTGTTTGGAAATACAAAAGAGTTGTTGTGCTCTTTTGTCCTTGAAAAAAAAATGATTTTTTTAATTTCATTTTCATTTTTTATATTTGTGTAATCAGGAATAATATAAATATATAATTTCTTTTTACAAATAGTTAGAAAAAGGTCACAAAAGATAAAAAAATAAACAAAAAAAATCACTAAAAAATCTATATCCAAACAATACCTACAAATTTGGAGGGAAAGTTGGTCAAGAATTGCCAAAATAGCAAGTGACCATTGGAGCATCATTGCTATAATTTGGCAAAATAGCACTATTCATTCCCAAATTATAACAATAGCAATGGTATTATAGCAACAATCATTGGAGATGCTCTAACCATCCTATTTATAAATGTTATGGTTATTTGAGTCTTATTTAAAAAATTTTGAACCAATAAATCCTATTTAGTAAAATTGATAATATTATTAGTTTTTCATAACTTTTAAAACTAAGAACATTATCAATTTTGCATAATAATGTTCTAAATGATTGTTTCACTAACTGATAAAAAATACATAGCATGAGATTAAATATTGTTGCTTTTTTATTTATTAATTTGATTCAACTATCCAATAAAATCGAGAATATTAACATTTTTTTTTCCAGTTTTAAAACTGAAAACATTATCAGTTTTTCATTTTTAAAGTTTTTTTTTTTTTAGTTTCGCACATCAATGTTGTTACCCAAAAAGCAACCTAAGAGGGGGGGTGAATTAGGTTTCTACAAATTAAAATTAATAATACCCTAATAAAATTAACTACTAGTACAACAAATTATTAACAAGCACAATGATGAACTTAGCAGTAAATGATCAAGCAAAATAACAATGAAGTATAACTAACATACAGGGTAAATCAAATGATTAACACATGAATATTAGATAGCTATAGCAGTAGCAGGAAAGTAAAGAGATTAGGGAAGAGGAGATAAACAGATTTATAGTGTTTCGGCTTCAACTAAGCCTACATCCACTCCTCAAGTTTCACTTGAGATTTTGCACTATCTTCTAGCTTCACAGTAGTGCCAGCAACCTCTTTACAAATGGAGCAATCCTCCACGGATTTTACACAGACTTCACAAGCCCAAACCCTTGCAAATCTTAGGTGATTCACAATCACTCTCAAGATTTCAAGAACATAGTGTTTGCAACACTTTTACAAGATGAAATGGTATTTTTGCTTTCAAAGAAAGCTTATAATAAATATCTCTCAAAGATAGATATATAAAATGAAGCTTTGATTTTTCTATAAATCTCACACATGAAAGATGAGCTTAATGCTATAAGGCTCAGTGTATAATTTTTGAGAATAGATGTGAGTGATTATAGATCAAAGAATATTTTCAGGTTTTTTGTAACTTGTTTACATTATAGGCTTTGGTATATATAATGAAAATTATAGCCGTTGTATTCATTTGAATTTATAACCGTTGTAGTCGTTTGAATTTATAGCCGTTGTACTTCCATCATTACCAATTTGAATATCTTCCACTTCATCATTACAAATTTGAATATCTTCCACTTGAACCTTTTGAACTACTGTTGTGTTGAGCTGTTTGAACCTCTGTTTTGAGCTGTTTGAACTCCTGATTTAATCAGATAATAAATACATTCTAACAACATTTAGGATAAAGGTTTAGGTGATAAATAATGGAACCAAATAAATTTTGATTCTATTTTTCTCTTTCAAATAAATCATCAAAATAAATTTTGATTAAAATATAATTAAATAAATCATCAAAATAAATTTTGGATTCTATTTTTCTCTTTCAAATAAATTAAAACATAATTAAATAAATCATCAAAATAAATAAGTCTAACAAATGTTCCATCATCATACTCCTTTATAAACACAACAAAAAAATAATTCAGTTTTTTCAATCTTTTCAAAAAAAAAAAAAAAGTTGCATATAATTTTTTTTTTTAATTTGAAAGTTGATATTTTAAAGTTTTGAAAATCAAAATAAATGTCAAATCATCATATTTCTTTATAGATAAATGATAAACAATAATTATTTGAAGAGTAATTCCAATTATTAAAAATTTAATAGGACTTGAAGGTCCAAAAAATCTTAATGGAGTATAAGTTCATAAATTAGGATTTGTGTGTAAATGCCTCATTTATTACTCTTATCCCTAACTTTTATCCTTCTCTTTACACCCAAAACTTAAAAAACCCTAACACATACCATCATCCCTTTCAACACCCACCTCCAACAACCCTACACTAATTGACAATCAAAATTGAATATATACATCGATATATATATAGATAGAGAGAGAGAGAGAGAGAGAGAGAGAGAGAAGAGAGAATCCTTGGATTTTTTATGGATGTATCTAGGGAAAGGTGGGGACTCCATGGATGAGGAAACCTATAGCTCTGTTTTGATCACTTTCAACAACGAGGCCCAAATTTAGCAATGATCTTTGTCGCCTATGCCATTTGGCTACCACCTTTGTGGTCGTTCAATCGTCGTGACCCCACACTACAGCCGTTGTCACAATATCCGCCACGATCTCCTTTCAAAGCTCTTCCATCACGATCCTCTTCTCTTCCTCAACCCATCTTCTTTGTTCAGCCCTATTTATATGTGTGTGTGTGTGTGTGTGTGTGTGTGTGAGAGAGAGAGAGAGAGATAAGGGGTTTCATATCTAGGGTTTAGGAGGAGAAAGAAGAGAAGAAAAGATAGTTGTAGTGGTATGGAGGAAAGAAAAAACTACGACAACAACAGGCTAGGACAGTGAGTTGTAGCAGCGATGGCAAAGGGCTCCGACGGTGAAGATGATGGTTGGAGGTGATACTGATGGAAAATTAGGATTAGGGTTAGGGTTAGGATTTTTTAGGTTTTGGGTGTAATTTCTATAATTCCTTTATTATCGTCATCAGTAACCTTTCTCTTTATCCTTACACTTAAAACCTAAAAAGCCATAACCCTAACATTTCGCTACCCAATTTCGATTTTACTGCTTTACCAACAACAGTAGTGGTAATTATTGTTGATGATGATCCAATAACATGCGATCTCTTGTGTCCACCCAATGCTTTCCCATAAGCCAAAACTCAAACAAACAGGGCATTCATGAATTTCTCTTTTACAACTCTAACATCAGTCTCCAATGAATGTTCACAAATCGAACCACTATTGTTGTGAGCTTTGTTCTTTTTGTGACTCACTCTGTGCCCACCAACTGCTTGACAAGATTGAAACACTCCATGACAAGTCTTGTACTTGTACTTTCCTTGAATCTAAGTCTTGTTGCTTTGTTTTTTGAACTTCTCTCTATTACACCCCGACTTTTATTATTCGAATCCATTACCAAATCCATTGTATAATTCCATTTAGTTGAGAACATGAACAAGAATACAGAATAACATTCTCTCACGGCAACAATGATGATATAAATAAAACATGGTACAATGCCCTTAGGCTTACATTAAATAACAATAAATACAACAAAAAGGATTTACCCTTATACAATATATGGCACACGACCAATAAGTAAAAGGCCCCGTGGCCAAGAATTAAAAGACTTCAAGTCATATACAATTCCTCCAGCCTTGTACTTGAAAAAGTTTATCAACATGTAAAATGAGCACTAAGCCCAGTAGAGATCCCAAAGATCTTAACCAATCACAACATATAGATAAAAATGATGATGAATGCATCAAGACATACCATATAAGTAGTATGACATTTAATATCCAAAATATACACATATAGCTGTGTTTTTCTCAAAACGTTCCTCTTGACACAATTTGATATAAAATTATTTCTTATCTTTCGCATTCCTATCATTACTCCCAAAAGAAAATGCTTTAAAATCTCATTCTTTCTTTGATAAAAATTCTCACGTTAACATAAAAGAATCTCACTTAAACAACCTTTCTAAAAATATAATCCCACATGCAAATCATAATCCCCATCCTACCTCTCAATACACCATAAGCCTTTACATGCCAACATATCTACAACCTTCCCTGACCATAGGCCCAAGGATTAAAAAAAAAAGACTGGTATGAAACTGTGAACACATATATACATTCAAACGAGATAACCGAAGTAATATATACTACCAATCTCATCTCCACAATATGAAAACCAACAACACGCATAAATATCCAAACAAGTTCATTGAAGTAATACATATGACCAATCTCCTCTCCACTGGCCTACAGCATGGATGGTAGATCCAACAATACCAAATAACACTTAACACTTTACCAACCTCACCCAGAAGGAGGTTCTCCTCAAGTCATACTTTACCGAGCATAAACTGGAAGGGAACGAAGAGCCTATCACAATGCGCCACGCATTGCCAACTAAGATATGGCGGGAAACGGACCCCTTTTTCACATTTTACCGGGTGCAAATCGGAAAGAACAAGGAAACCTCTGTCAAAGCGTCACGCTTTGCCGACTCAACACGACGGGTAACGGACCCCCCAAACATCATCACAATAAAAATATAATCATGCTAACCAACATCAATAATACACGGTGTAATAAATACACCTAGTCCGATCACCACCATACCAATCACTATCAGTTAATTACATTAACTCATTTCTTTTAAAATATACCCCATGAACCATCGTTCCACACAGGTTTTCTTTTATTTCAAACGTTTCCAAAACACATCATGGGGTACTAAACATCAAGACCATAACTATTCAACAATAGTCTCTCAGCGGCAACAACACTTACAAACATTCCAATTACCTCTTTAACAACATAATTCATAACTCAACAATGGAATTGTTTATTCATAATGTCCACTTACAACCAACAACATATCATCTCATATCACATAGTCCATCCTACAATAGTACGCATGGCATATATCTAACAACAATCAATACCATCCTCCACC
Source organism: Camellia japonica (assembly GCA_030407325.1). Lineage (NCBI taxonomy): Eukaryota > Viridiplantae > Streptophyta > Magnoliopsida > Ericales > Theaceae > Camellia > Camellia japonica. The sequence goes on from JAPPVO010000032.1 coordinate 126,161,394, forward strand.
GAAGGCCAAGGACAAAAGTCTAGACGCCAACTACGTAATCTGAAATAATAAATACACTCTTAGGTAATTTCATACTCCCGTTCATTGCAACTCTCATGTTTTATAAAAAAGGGTAATTAGTTCCATTTTGTTTTGAAAATAAAGCCTCACTACTCCAAATCCCAACAAACACCACAAAAGCCATGTCCACCAACATTAATCCGAAACCCCAATCATTCACGAACAACCACATCATAGCCCCATTTCTATTTAACATTAAACTTCTTTGTAATATTCCAATTTAATAAACGAAATGTCAAACCTTTCCAATTTATACCCTAAACATGATTTATAACCCACAACCAAATATACATACAAGCCATAAACTCACCAATTTAAACCCAGATCAACCCATATGCTTTTTAACAAAAACTAACAATAAACTATGTTTTTAAATGACAATAAACTACGTTTTTAAATGCCATAAAAATTACCACAAGTCTATTTATAGTGAGATATTGAAAAGAAACTCAAGGATCCCTACCTCTTGGAGTGAAGAGGAGAAAATCCCAAAATCTATCGGCGACGAAAACATGATCTACTTAGATTAAATCGAAGCCCTCGTGACCCTCTACGTTTTGATCTATAGAACGAGGGGTAGAAAATGGGTATAACTAGATGAAACCCAAGCTTTACGGTCCAAGAAACCCTAAAATGGCAAAAAGGGAAGAGAAAGAAGATAGAGAAAAGCAAAAAGTGACTTTTCAGTGCACCACGACCTTATATAGACGCGCAGACCGCTCGAGCGCAAAAAATGATGCTCGAGCGTCTAGACACAAAAAGTGTGACTGCTCGAGTGCAAGAAGTATCGCTCGAGCGTAGAATACAAACTCTCAGAAGTTTTACAGACAAGTGACCACTGTTCGATCACAAGAAGTATCGCTCAAGTGAACACCGCTCGAGCGAAGAATGATAATTTCCAGTATCTCTACAGACTTGCAAAAATGCTGGAAGTTCACAATGACCGCTCGAACATAGGAAGTGCCGCTCGAGTGCAGAAGCAAAATTCTAGGCAACAATAATTTGAGAAACAAGTTACCAACCTATTTCCAACGTAACCAAGACACTTCAAATAACCAAACCCAATAAACAATGAGTAGAAGCAAGACATGAACAACCAAAAAAAATAATGAAACTTGGATCCAAAACATCAACAGGTCGAATTCAAACCAAGGTCGCTATACTTACTCTCTCTCTCTCTCTCACTCGCTCGCGTACGCGATGTTGGATAAGACGTCGCAGTAGAGAAAGAAAGTGCAAAAAGGAAACGCAAAGGGTGCACTAGGAAGGTGATCGCAGTGGAAAGAACGGCTCGCAATGGTTGGAGATGGCAATTCTTTTTCTTATTCTTTTTCTTCTTTCAGATCTGAAAACCTTAGGTTTTTATCTCTTTCTTTCTCTCTCACACACACACACACACACACACAGAGTAGGGAGCGTTAGTGGAGTGACAGAAAAAATGTTGGTTCCAAAGGTGAGATACTGCGAAGGAGGTGGTCGTGATGGTAGTAATAGTTGTGGAGGTGAAGCAACCGGCCCGGGGAGGGGGGAGTAGGGAGGTAGCTACGGCGGCGTAATGGTGGTTAGAGGTGATGGTGGTAGATGTTAAGGTTTTGGGTGTAAGGAAAATGGTAAAGGTTAGAGATGAAGGTAATAAATAAATAAATTATAGAAATTATAAAATTTATCTGTTGACTTATTTGTTCGAAAAATCTATTTGTTGAAATTATTTATTTAAAAATCTATTTGTTGAAATTCACCAAACTGTTCGATTTTTGAACCTATCTGTTTAAATTTGTGTCTATCTGTCAAAATTAATTTACTATTTTAATCTATCTGCTAAAATTTATCAAACTTGTTTTTTCTTATCTATTGCAATCTATTTCTCAACAATAACAACAACAAAGAAAAAAAGCGTTGAGATGATTATTTACTAATACAACATGATTGTCAACCACGTTTCACCAAAGTCAATGAGATTTTCGGACCCAATAGTGGAGAAAAAAAAAATGGATGATCACTTTTTGACCCTTCACAATTCTACCCATTTTGGCTCTTGGGACACAATCTTTAGAATTTGATATCTCCTCCAAATTCCAATTTTGAAAAATAGAACACATTTAATCAATTTCAATGGCATACTTTGCAACACAAACAATACAATATCTACGAATATAATAAGCAGATAAATTGAGCATTATATGAAAAGGAATTACTACGTAAAGGGTCAATGGAAGCCAAGATAGCAACTACTTAAACAGCTCAACAATTGAAAAAGATCATTGTCCTCCCTGGTTTCAAGCTCAACTGAATACTAACTACCCAGATCCTCTCAGATATGCTCACTCCTTCGTCGCCACATATTTCATCCCCCTCAACGGCGATAGCAGCAGCAACAATGGTGCTAGAACTGCCCTTGACGGAGGTGACATCAGTGGTAGAGGACCCAAGTCTTCTATCAGTGAACCGAGAGAAGACGATGAAGATGAAGACAACAATGAAGATCATTTATATACATATATATACTTTTGAATCATATTTATATTCAGTTGTAGAGTTGATCTGAAGGATCTCGATATCGTTGTCCTCGATAATGCTCTTGTAGCGATAGAGGCTGCCATCGCCACCGTGTCTACACTTGTGGTGCTCGTTATTCAAGAGGTCGTTTCCACTTCCATCACCAGCAAAGCACATAAAGGCATCATTGGCGAGGCGGTTTGGGCATGAGAGACCAAAAGACGAGCTGAACTTGAAAGATGGTGGTGTGGCGGAGAAGAAATCTAATCGTCGTTGATCTGGTGATGAAGAAAAAGAAGAGAAGATGAAGAAAGATAAGAGGATGAACAAACAAAGAGAAAGAGTGTGAGTTTGGGGAAATTGGATTTGAGCAAATAGTGATTTTGTATGTTGTAGAGAGGAGGATAATGAGAGAGAGAGAGAGAGAGGGTTTTCAAAGAAATGGTTTTGAATAGATAGTGATTTTGTGTGGATTTAATAGATCAATAATGTTCCAGACCCCCATTCCTCCACCCATTTGACCCCCTCTCAACATGATTGGTCAGTTTAGTTTTTTTTTTTTTTTCAATCACCACCCGCCATGTGTGTGGGGGGGATGGTGTGGGTGGTGATTGGAGGGTGATAGTTATTTTGTATGTTTTACAAGCGTGACTCTACATATATATGGATAGTTCAGCCATTTCGCAGAAGTAGGTCCTTATGGACAGAGTAATTTGGCTTATGGACTGTTAGATGAAAGAAATTCAAAATTGGATTTACAGATTGAGTATTCAAAAATATATTGGAGTATGTGAAATATATATATATATATATATCTGTGTGTCGATATGTATCAAAATATGCAAACTGTGTTAAAATTAGAATGCTTTTGGCATTATTTATTTCTTAATTAACGCAAATTGAGCAGTTGTTAGCATGATCTTTAAATAAATAATTATTTTCTTTAAGTAAAAGACAAAAATATTCTAAAGTAAATTAGACTTTTGATAATTTAGTTTTTATTCGAATTTATTTTGATCAATTATTTTCTAATATTCTCTAACTTCAATCATGTATTTTCAACTTGTGTTTTAATGAATAGTCAATGATCAACATACTCTCTGCGCATGTATAAAAGGAATTGTTCAAATATAAAATATTTATCAAGTATTTGATAGAAACATGGGGAAATTAAGCATAAATCGCTCTACATATTTATGTAAGAGTTTGAGCACATTAGAAGATTACTTTCTAGTTAAAGTCCCTATACTTTAAAATGATAAGAAAAAGTTTTGAGATTTCGGCTAAGAGCAATGGACAAGCAGAGGCATCTAACACGACCATCTTAGATGGAATCAAAAAAAGGCTAGAAGCTACCAAGGGCAAGTAGATGGAGGAATTACCTAATGTCCTATGGGCATATCGGACTAGGCCGAGAAGATCTACTGGCGAGTCTCTTTTTGTCATGGCCTACGGCACTGAAGCAGTCATCCCACTGAATATCGGCATCCCTGGAATCAGAACCCAGGGAGTGGAGAATGGAACAAATGAGGCATTCATTGCCCGAGATCTAGACTTAATTGAAGAAAGAAGAGAAAAAGCAGCAATTCAACTGGGGATATACCAGCAGCAACTTGCTAGCGCATACAATAAGAAGGTCAATCCTAGGGACTTCCAAATTGGAGACCTCGTCCTAAGGAAGGTCGTTGGCAACAAGAAAGATCCCAGAGAGAGAAAGCTTGGTCCAAACTGGGAAGGACTATACCGCATTATCTCGATCTCCGGCAATAGCGCGTGTCGGCTTGAAGATGTTGATGGCAATGAATTGCCAAGACCTTGGAACACCAACGACCTAAAATTTTTCTATCACTGATTTTTTGAAATTTTTTTTCTCTTTATCATTGTAATTTGAGTTGATTTTAGCCGAAGTATTAATAAAATACTAGTATCGATTATACAAAATGTTGTTAGAAGTTTTGATTGCGCGATAAGACTGAAAAAGTGTAAGAGATGTTTCCATGGTGAACAAGGCGAATAACTTAGACTTGCCATGCTGGCAAAGTTGAACTAAGTATAAGGCGATGTTCCCGAAATGAACAAGGCGACTAACTTAGACTCACCATGATGACGGAGTTGAACTAACTGTAAGGCGATGTTTCAAAGTGGAACAAGGCAAAACTATCCATGTTTTGGTTGGTTTATGTGAAAAGCCGAGGTAGCTCAGTACTCTCGGTACATTAAGGTCAAGCCTTAAGTGTTTAGTTTGGGCGAGCCAAATGCAATGACCTCGGTCATGGACGCTTTAGGCAAGAACTAGGAGATGCAACCTTAAGGTGAACATAAGTGATACTTAGGTTCACATTATGGGGCAGAAAGTATGAGCGAGTATAACACTTTGTAAAAATTTTTGGAAAAAATTTTGCAAGTTGAAGTTATCCAAGATAAATGTTAGAAAGATTATCTAAGGTGATTAATCAGTTCTAATCCGATGTAGTGCATTCGAGGTATTATGGTCCGAGGTGAGGAACCAATTTTTGAGTTGGAAAGATAAGAGAAATTCTAAGTATGAAAAAAACATGCTAGGCATAAAGGAAAGACAGTAAGCATACGAAGGAAGCATTTAAACACTTAGACAAAAAAGGAATTACATTAAAAAGGAAAGATAGTTTCAGTACATATAACTGGCACATCAGCCTGAGAAACCAAAGATTGTTCAACAGATAAAGCAAAAGGAAGAAATTACAAAAGTTTAAAGGAAGAGACAAAAATTCCTAAGTATCAACGTGATACTTAGACTGTCCCGCATCGGCAGTTAGCGTTGCTTCGGCCTCGACAAGCAACTGGGCAGACTTCTCGGCCGTGATCTCAGCGTCAATTTCCAGAAGATTCTGGTCTAGGCTCTTCGTAGTGACAGTCATGTTGGCCTCAGAAGTATCGGCCTTCTTTGGTGAGGTGCTCTTAGAGACCTCATCTCTATTCTCTTCAATTAAGTCCAGGACCTGATCATTTAGAGTAGGAGAGTTGAGGTCAGCGGCAACCTCGGCCTTACTTTCTTCTTCGACCTCGGCATCTTCATCCTCAGCGTTGACCTCCTCTTCTTCAGCCTCAGATTGGTTAGGCAAGTAGGGAAAGGGCACGTTAAGTCGACTTATGTCGTGGAAAGGCAAGTCCTTGGGAACAGACAGCTCCTTTAGGGCCGCCATCCAGTCAAATAATAGCCTTTATTACAGGCCAGGTTGACTTGTTGTTTATATTGGTCCTGAACATCGGCCTACCCTTTCGCATAGGCCTTCTTATCGGCTTCCTTGAGCTCGGCTTCCTTGACAACCAGAGCCTTTTTGAGCTTGGCCTCGGTTTCAGCTGCTTTGATCTCAACAGCCTTAGCCTCGACTTTGGCAACTTTAGCAATAGCCTCGGCAGCCTTGGTTTTGGCCTCGGCCTTGTTTTAAGCAGTCTAGGTAGCCTTGGCTTTATTCACCAGACTCTGATTGTGGGTCTCGGCCTTGTTAAGTGAAGAGAGGAGACCTACAACTTATTGTGTCTTCTTGACAAGGTTCTTCTTCACCATCTCGGCTTTGACTACATGGAGAGTGAGCGTGCTGAATGACCTGCAAGAGAAAAGTTAGCGAAATTTAGCTAAGTACAAAAGATAGAAATGAAAGCTAAATGAAAAGATAAAAGTTAAGGGCTTTACCAAAATGGAATGCCGCATCATCATGGAAAAAATTTCATATTGATTGAAGTCAGCGAGCTAGTTCATGTTGGCAGGTAGAAGCACGATCGTGGATAGTGCGACGCCAACCTCCAGACTCTCAACGGTGTTGTCACTCGCTTTTAGGGGTCGGTTTCCAGCTAGGACCTCGGGGGCCCAGGTGTCCTCATAGTGGAAGCCGCTCTCTTTACCCATTCCTTCAGATCTCTGCATTTTTATTGGGGGCACGTTAGATGGCTTAGCCTCGGCCGACCTCTTCTCAGCGTCGGCCAATTTGGATATTGGGATTGAGTCCTCTAGATCCTTCTCAAAATCAAAAGGGATCTTAGTGACAGTGGCCTTGGCCTCCTTGGCCTTTTTCACCCGTTTTGGTTTTGGTTTTAGCTTTGGCTGGGATTGAGAAGAAGAGGTAGACTGAAGAGTCACGACGTCGGGCAAACCAGCTAGTAAGTCCTCGAGGATTGTCGGTTTGCGACTTATCTCCTCGGTGGTGGTAGCGACGGTAACTCTGGTATCGAGCTTGAAAGTTGAAAGGGCTATGAGAGGATTAGAGGGATCGTAAGTTGACGCCTCTAAATCTCGGCTCCTTCTAGTAGGCGTTCTGCTGGCAGGAGCATTGGGAGATCGGCGACAACGTTGGCGTTGCGATGGTAGAATGAGTTGGGTTGTAGCAGAAGTAGAAGGCTGCTCTACAAAATCAGAAGTGGATACCTGGTCTAGCTTTGGGGAAGAGACATCTGGTGAAGTTGAGGTAGATGCAGTTGTCCTCCTCCTTCTAGGGATGTTGGGGAGAGGAGAGCGGTAGGTTGGCACGTAGTTTAACAGAATTGGGCCTTTCATTTTTCGATTGGAAGTTTCAAGAGCCCTTTATGATCTTGGCTGGGGACGTAAGATTGTCGAAATGATTTGCTCGGCTGAGGAAGAGCTGCCAAAAATTAGAGGAAAACATCAGAACAGATATAAGAGATAAACGTATAAAGTGCAACAAAATGAGATTCTGACTAAGTTCTTACCCTCATCCTCTCTAAAAACTCCTCGGCGTAGAGGGTAGAGATGAAGATCATCATCAGACGCAAATTCCCAATTGCCCGAGACAATCAGGTAGTCATCTCCAGTGCCTTTATTAGAGCCTGAGAGGTCGGCTATGAGTTTGAAAGCTGTGGAATAGGGTTTGAGGTATTAAGTATAACCACTGGTAGAATTGAGGCCACACATGGTATAATAGAATTGGATATCGGCGAGGGTGATCCTAGCAAGTTCTCAGCGTGCCAACTCGGCAATACCATTAATGACTCTAAATGTGTTTATGGCTAGTTGCATAGGGTTAAGTTTGTAGAAGTGTAAAACTTCTCGGAAAAGAATGTTAAGGGGGAATCTGATTCCGTCATCGATGATGGAAACTGCAGGAAATGACATATAGCCCTCTCCAGGCATAATGGAGTCCTCTTTCCTAGCCAACTTGATTTAAACATCGGCTGGAATGGAGAACTCCTGGAAAAAGTATTCTAATTTACTAGGGGTGTTTACCCTCTACTTGAACATACCCATGACCTCGGCTAAAGCAAGTCCGGTATGGTATACTATAGGAAAAGAGGGACTATGTGGGTTTAAGGACCTCGGCAAGACCCTAATGAGCACTAGGGCAAAAATTCTGGAAATCTCAGGGAGGTTTTGTTTCAATTTTCCTAAGGGTATGGTTTCTAGCAAAGTCCCAAACCTAACGCTATGCAAATGAACAAGATTCAGAGGTAATAATCTGGAAAACAAACAAGAAAACCAAAAGAACATGATTCAAAAAATATGAAACAGTGATAGAAATACAGAGAAGAACATGGATATAGACAGTGCAATAGATTATATTCAAGAACACATTCAAGACTTGAAATTGTTATGAATCCAAGGACACAAGCAAGATCAGGGCGATTGCAGAATCAAAGCATGAATTTATGAGTGAAATTCATAAAATGCAAAAGACAAGATCAAAAGCATGAATAAACAGGAAAGAAGCAGGGCATAGGCATTAAGTGGCACCACAGATACATTTACAATGTGTGCATTGGTCCAGAGACAAATTCATTCATGAATAATAAAGTATTTGAAATAAAAAGAGAATGAGGAACTCACAGAATGAAGCCGAAGATAAGAGCGCCAAAATGGGGTTCGCCGGAGTCAGACGATGATGAAACGAAGCAGAATAGTGAAAAGCTCGCCGGAGGAGTTGAATGGAGCGGTTGTAGAAGCCTGGACACACAACAATGACGGTTTAAGAGGAAGATTTTAGAGAGAGAAAGTCTGAGGTAAGAGAGAGAAATTGTAATTGCAAAGTGAAGAGATGGATAGAGAAGGAAGGAAATTTTGTCAAAAACACGAAAAGGCAACAAAACGTAATGAGATTGCCTTAGACAATGTGTCTGTCAAGCAGCCTGGCAGATTCGACGCGACTTGATGGCGCGTGACGGGTACAAACCAATAAGAATGGGACATGTGGAAGAAACGGTTGAAGTAATGGTACATGACAGCTCATGTGCAGTTGAGACTCTTGAAATTCTTGAACTAGTGGGGTGATGACCTCAACTAGCCAAGTGATCACGGTTGTGATGTTGAAAGAACTTGGTACTTGATCATTGATTCTTGATAAAGTGGACACTTGAGTCCTTGTTTCTTGGCACCAACGAGTCATAATCTCAGTCGGAGAAGTACATGTATTGGTTCCATCACCTCAGTTTACCGAGGTAATAGAACCTAGGGGGAAGTTGTGGGGAACTATTTTGCTAATGACGCCACATGGCCAAGATAGCTTCGAGATGTCGGCTAAGGTGCCATGTGGATGATTCATAGTAGCCGAGGTGGTTGCGATATTGCCGAGGTTCAATGCGGTAATGCCAGAATCCCGAGATATTTGGATAGAGGACACGAGTCCTAGGTTTGGGGAACTTTTAGTCTAGATAAGGATAAGGCTCTTGAGGAGTTTATCACTATCTAGCCAAGAGTACGAGATGAGCACTAAGCTTGAGTCCCATTGAGTGAGACTTCTAGGGGACTAGGTCACTACTAGTTATAAAAGTAAGGCACCCTCGTGGGTTAAAGGTATGTTCTTTCTTGTGAATTAAATACTTGTGCGATATCTGTGAGAGATAAGATTACTGACTTGATTTTCGGAGTGCCCCCTGGTGGACGAACCACCGTGGTATTCTCATCTTCTTGTTGACAGGTGGCTGGCTCAATCTATCCTGCTGCGTGAGTTTCCTGTTTGGTTGTAAGGCCGAAAATCTACACCCACAATATATATGTATCAAAATATGCAAATTGTGTGATAAATTAGAATGCTTTTGGCATTATTTATTTCTTAATTAAGGCTAATTGAGTAGTTGTTAGCATGATCTTTAAATAAATAATTATTTTCTTTAAGTAAAAGATAAAAATATCATAAAGTAAATTCGACTTTTCATAATTTAGTTTTTATCCGAATTTATTTTGATCAATTATTTTTTAATATTCTCCATCTTCAATTATGTATTTAGATTTCAACTTGTGTTTTAATGAATAGTCAATGATCAACATATTCTCTTTGTGCATGTATAAAAGGGATTTTTCAAATATAAAATATTTATCAAGTATTTGATAGAAACATGGGGAAATTAAGCGTAAATCGCTCTACATATTTATGTAAGAGTTTGAGCATATTAGGAGATTACTTTCTAGTTAAAGTCCATTTACTTTAAAATGATAAGAAAAAGTTTTGAGATAAACGATAAAAAATGACCTTATAAGTTATACTTAAGGATAGCAATGAAGGTTGGTATTATAGACATTGTACCTTTTTTGAGTGCAAGACACGTCTTCACCCATATTGTGCCGACTTGCCAATCCCACATTGAAAGAGTCACCACTTAATTTTATGTGGAATTAAGAAACTTTTAACAATGAAAACTAAGTCAATGACTTGATCCGTCATAACCAGAGATCACCGGTTTGGGAGGTAAGGTACAAGAAGGGGAAGGTCATGGAATGAAAATATCCCATTTTTATCCAATCCGAAGATTAGCCTCTACTAATATTATATTTTACAATTTTAGAGATTAATTATTTTATACAAGCCCATTTTAAGCCTAAAATCATTACTACCCTAAATTATGTGATTCGAATAAAATAAATACCATTTATCTTAGATTAAAGAATAAAGCCATATTTTCTTAAAATAATGATTTTTCAATAAAAATCTTGGCCTAATAACCTTGAAGTTATGGGTTTAAGTCACGGGGCAACCACTTTGTGCACTATGCCAAATGTTAAGTGTGTACCCAATCTTTCTCCTCCTAAACACACATTAATATGTACTAATTAGGCGTTGTTTTAATCATTTTTCAGTAAAAAGTGGATTTTAATGATCCATGGCCATAAACTCAATCTAAAATAAATAATATTCATGAAAAACATCCAAAACAAATACTTTTACACAGAAAACCATTTAACTTTAGTTATTGAAAAATACTATTGTGCAATCAAGCAAGCACGTGCTATGAAGAATAGATGACTTACCTGGGTGCCCATTCAAGCATCTTACATGCAAGATGAGGGCGCCATGCCTTTTTTGAGTCTAAGGCCTGTTTCCTACACAAACATTGGACCAACTTGCTTTAACAAAAAAGAGTCGCCATTTAATTTTTAAAGGAGAATTATAAAACCTTTAACGATGAAAGCTAAGTTAAGGACCAGTCCATCATAACTAGAAAATTTTTAGGTTCGGAAGGTATAAAAGGGGAAAGTCATTAAATGAAAACACCCTATTTTGTCCAATCCAAAGATTGGCATCTACTCACTCTCTATTTTATGATTTTGGTGGTTAATTATTTCATACAATCTATTTTAACCCTAAAATCTTGACTAACCTTATAACTATATGATTTGAATAAAAAAGAATGGCATACACTTTAAATTTAAGGAATAAAGCCATGTTTTAAAAGATAAGCATTTTTCAATGAAAAAGAGGATTTTATCAATCCATGGCTATAAACCAAACTTAGAATGAATAACACTCACAAAAACATTCAAAACAAACAATTTTGCATAAAAAAAGCATTTAAGTTGGATTATTGAAAAGGATAATGCCACAAGCACATAAACATGCTATGGAGATTTAGAGGACTTACCCAGATGCCCACTTTACGTGTCTTACATGTAATACATAAAATAAATATGACCTTGACATGCAACTAAACATACAAGATGTAACGCCCCCAAAATAATTACAATAATGCAATTCCAAGTACGAGTACAAAGTGAGATAGATACAATAAGAAACTTTCATTAATCAGAGTTAATATACAAAAGGTCACATGCGATATACATTCATAAATTGTTCATCCTGAATCTACAGCATGTGTTACAAGATGTAATACAAAATGAAAGCTATACAAATATTCATATGCCCTAAAGGCTTACACCTTTCCAAGACTGTGCTTGGTTGCAACAAAATGAGTCATAAGCTCAATACAAATAAAGCCCTAGGCTCGAAAGTAAATACAAAATAAACAGAAATTGAGCCTTCAGCCCTACAGTCCTCCCAAGCCAAGTCCTTGGCGGAGGCATATCACCAGCACCTGAAAAATGGTTTTTCCCAAGTAGGGTGAGCCAAAGACCAGTAAAAATAATCCAACACAATATATGAATCTTAATAAAGATATAAGTGTGATGTACATATACAATGCCTATGGTAAAATCATTCATATTTTACAAGTTCATATTGTGCCAAGTTTTATACCTCAATCCATTTTATCTCAATTCATTTCACCTCAATTCATAAGTCATGTCCATTGTTATCCAAACAAACCAACTGAGGCTACAACTCAGTTGTTCTCTAATTAACACAGCCATTACACAAACACTTCAATTTGTCATTTTACAGAAATTTCATCTGCAGGAATCGGCACCAATGTATATATGCGGCTTTGGAGGACTTTCACCCTAGGCACACAGGCCAACTTAATTCAATGGAGTCCATCATCTTTTTTCTCCCAAACATGGAGTACATCCACTTTCTCCTCCTAAACATCATACATATACAATGTATTTAAACATAGTCATATTCAATGACAACCAATCGGAGATTAGTTTCAATCCACCTAATCCTCATGCAATTTCTATAACAATCATAGCTATCCTCCACCGATAGTCCCAAACAGATATTTCTAAATAGATATACAATCCCAAAGACAGATAAGAGGTAACACGTATCCAATTTCATCATTTATATAAACTTCCATCCGGTTTCACATTCCCAATACCAATTTCATCATTTATACAATCATTTAAAACATTTTAGGGCAAAACTCTATTTTCTTCCAAATCCAATCCATGTGTCAAAATCAACAAATTTAACACAACACATCCTCATATCTACACCCATAACCATTTTCAATACCTTTATTTGAAAATCCATCTCACTCCACACAAACTTAACTCATTTCCTCATCAATCTAGTTAATAGTGAGGCTAATTTAGAGAAATCCTTCACGAACCGACGGTAATACCCAGCCAACCCTAAAAAACTATGGATCTCAAAAGCATTCTTAGGTTGTTCCCAATCATGCACTGCCTCTATCTTGGATGAATTTACGATCACTCCTTTCCCGAATACCACATAGCCTAAGAACTTAACTTCTTTCAACCAGAATTCACACTTCCCAAACTTAGTATACAATTTGTGGGCTTTAAGCAACTCAAGTACTACCTGCAAGTGTTCCTCATGTTCCTCCTCAGAGGGTGAGTAAATCAAGATGTCGTCCATAAAGATGACCACAAAAAGGTCTAGAACTCACGGAAAATCCAGTTCCTCAATCTATAAACACAACTGGTGCATTGGTTAGCCTAAAGGGCATCACTAGAAACTCGTAATGGCTATACCACGTACAGAATGCCGTCTTCAGGATATCCTCCTTCCTTACTCTCAACTGGTGATAATCCGATCTTATGTCTATCTTAGAAAAGCAACAAGACCCCTTCAACTGATCAAACAAATCATCTATATGTGGCATTGTGTACTTGTTCTTAACAATTACCCGATTCAATTTCTGGTAATCTATACAAATTTGCAACGCACTATCTTTCTTTTTGCCAAAAAGAGTCGGTGCTCTCCAAGGCAAAGTACTAGGGCGGATAAAACCTTTATCTAACAATTCTTTGAGTTGAATCTTTAACTCACTTAACTCGGCAGGTGTAAATCTATATGATGCCATAGAAATCGATGTCGTGCCAGGCTTTAAATCAATAAAGAACTCAATCTTTTGGTGAGGTGGTAAACTAGTAACATCCTTCGGAAAAACGTCCAGGTAGTCACAAACTATCCTTGGCAACTCAATCCAGACCTCATCACATTTAGTACTCAAGAAGTTGGCAAGAAGGTAATTAAGTTCACTCCGCCCACGCGGATCATACACCGGTGATAAGACTATCCACCCGGTCTCCCAAGAAATAAAAACAATCACCGCTCAAGGTACATACAGTAATCCTCTGACAGTAACAGTCTATAACAGCCCGATAGGATGACAACCAATCCATACCCAATATAATGTCAAAACTAGACATATCAATCAACATAAATGCAAAAAGGAGTCGGTGACCGACAACCTCTATGTCACAACCTCGACACCCTTGCTTCAATACAACCTCACCACCAATAGGTGATTCTACACAGATAGGAGATGTTAACTGAGCCAACTCTAACCCCAAAACCAATGCAAATGCAGACGAAATAAATGAATGTGATGTACCCATATCAATCAACACATTAACAATTGAATTGCAAAATAAGAAGGTACCTCTCATTACCAAAGGTGCTAGTACAAGATCTAGCATGGTAACAGCATACACACACCCTGTAGGTCTCTATTCAACCTGCTCACTCCTCGGAGTATAAGCCTGATGCACTGACTGAGCCGAAGAGGCTTCCTGATTGGCCCTTGAGGCCTATGTTGACTGTGCAAGCTGATGGCTCTGTGTCTGTCTTGAACCAGACGCACCTAGTGTGCCATGCAACTGAGGGCAAAATCTCTTCATGTGCCCCGCCTGCCTACATTGATAACAAGTGAGCAGCTACCATCTCTCCAAACTCTGGCTCTTAAAACGAACCGAAGACTTAAAAATTAAACCTGTCCGATTTGTTAATTTTAACAAGTTAGAATTAAGTAATTGGATAGGAATTAGAGCCTAATTCACAGTAGTATAATGTTATTTAGTGTCATTAAGATTATAATATGATAAGGATTAATTTACTTTGAGTGAATTGGATTTAAATTAGTTTATATGATTTATTAGCTTATTTAATGTAAGCCTAATGTATGTATGATAAAGACTCAGTGTATTACTCATCAATTGACTAGGAGTAAGAGAGAAGTGTAGTGGACTTGGTGAGCTTAGGGCTATACACGTAGGAAGAGAGAGTGAGAGACTATGAGAGTTAGAACTCAACATAGAGAAGGAAAAGAAGAAAAAGAAAGGAAAGAAAAACATTGAAGTTACGATTCAAATCTTCACAAATTAACCAATTAAGGTAAGAATTCTCCACCAAATTTCGTTGAATTGAGATGCTATACTCATGATCCTTTAGGTTTTGAGTTGAATTAGGATGAAGTTCGTGTTTAATTAGAGGTTTGTTCATGAAATGAAGAGCTTAAGACATGCATGTTTTCATATGAAAGAATTGTAAGAATTAACTCTCATATTCAACATGCATGGTATAATTTCATAACAACCTTCTTCTTATATTTGGTTTCTTGCATGAGTTTTGAAAACTAAGAAGGAAGCTCCGTGAATTCAAAGATTGGAGCTCAATTTGCATAGTTAATGACTTTATACTAAATTTCAAGATTTGAACTTTTGCATGGATTCGAACTTCAAATTGAAGTTATGAATTATGTTTAACCTTAATATGTTAAATTCAATGTGTTCTTGAAGTTTTTGGAGTTTGCAATGCATGAAAATGGGGTTGGTTTTCCAAAAGAATGCATGCCAAAATGAAGAGCAATTTTCAGACTGTTTTGCAACAGCATCGCACGTGTAGCTTGGGGCCCCGCACGCATGGAAACCAAGGCAGCGAAGGCAAGCATTCTGCTTAACTTGCACCTGTGGGACGTACGTGTGGTGGAGGTTCCGTACATGCAGCCAAAACCCCCGCACATGCAGAAGTTAGGTTGGCCCCGGTTTTGTTTCCGCTCATTTTTTCCACCTTTCAATCCTTTGTTTACATCGTTTTAAAATGTTTTTCCATGTGCATTGTATTCATGTGCATTCTATAGGAACGAAACAAAATAAAGAATAGAATTAGAATCGAACAAGGGAAAACAAATAAAGATCGATCAGAGGGAATCCTATTTGACTGGACTGATCAAAAGGAATCAGCCTTTCAAGAATTAAAGACTCAACTTGTGACTGCACCGATTCTCACCTTACCTTCAGGTATGGATGGATTTACTATTTTTAGTGATGCTTCTTATAAAGGTTTGGGATGTGTATTGCTGCAGAATGGCAAAGTAATAGCATATGCTTCCCGACAACTGAGGCCACATGAAAAGAATTATTCAACTCATGATTTGGAGCTTGCCGCAGTAGTATTTGCATTGAAGATTTGGCGCCACTGCTTGTGTGGGGCAACACGTGAGGTTTATACAGATCACAAAAGCTTAAAATACTTCTTCACCAAGAAAGAGTTGAACATGAGACAATGAAGATGGCTAGAATTGATAAAAGATTATGACTTGCAAATCTTGTACCATCCAGGGAAAGTTAACACCGTTGTTAATGCACTTAGTCAGAAATCAATTGGAAATTTGACTTGCTTACTTATTGGGCAAAAAGAATTGTTACATGATCTTGAGAAATTTGAAGTTGAAATTGTTTTGCAAGAACAAGGTGGGACATTGGCTGCTATCTCTGCACAATCGGCAATACTTGAAGAAATTAAAGAAAAACAGTTACAAGATGACTTTCTGAAGAAGATTATTGATGAACGGGAATCCAAACCAAGGCCGAACTTTATTTTTGAGAATGATGTATTGAAATTCCAAGGCCGATTACGTATACCAAATGATATTGAGTTTAAAAAGCGAGTTATGCAGAAGCCCATATGTGGACGCGCCCGCGTGAGGCCTCACGTGCCACAGTTCGGACTTATTTTGTCACGGTTCTTAATCTGAACCAAAGAGTCCAAATCCGGCAAATCGTTTTGAGAAAACAGATTTTTGTAAAGAAGTGCCAAACATGGACTGCTTTGCCAGATACAGAGTCGCCACCTAAATATTTTTTTTTAATGGGGGAATTTAGGAAACCCTGACTCATTTGCCTAAGGCCACGTGTCCGTCATCACCAAAGTTGCCTCGGCTCGGGAACTTGGGTACGATTGGGGAAGGTCAGCTATGAGCACCCCCTCTCGCCCGATCCGAAGATTGGCCTCTACTAACCATGATATCTTGTTTTGAAAACATTATGCATTTTTATTCCGGTTATTAGCCTAGATTCACTACGTGATGCGCACAACACAAAAGTATAGACTAGATCGTCTAATTTGGAACAAAGCATTGCATATCCGTTTGTTTAGGTAATGGTTTGAAATTTGCTACTCGCAAGTAGGCTAAAACACAGATTTTAATGAGTTATTCCAACTCAAACCATCCAACCTTCACCCACAGGCATTCAGGCAGTTTATATCACATAAGCATCTAGCCACATGGTAAGCATGCTAACATGTTAACATTCACACACATGCGAAATACTAAAACATAAAGCACTTACAGTGTACTCCAAGCCAAAAACAGTAAACATGTTAGCAATCATGCATGATCCAAGTCCATGTTAAGTGGCTAATGCAACGCATACAAAATGTCACTAGAATAGGCTCGGCTAATCCTAGAATGGCATGTGGGATGCAACAAGTAGCACGTATTCAATTTGGAATTGAAATACAATGCAGTTAGCATGATGCGCCGAGCCCGGTGCATGCAGTACTGATGAATGATGCACGCATGCATAGCATAAGGTATGCTAAATTAAACATGTCATAATACTAACCATCAAACCAGGTAAGTAAAAAGAAGAAAGAAGTGGGGGTTGGAGGGCACGCACACACGCACCCACACTTAGTTACAAATTAGCCCTCACTCGGAGGGATCGAAAGAATAATACAGATTTAACTAGCCTACAAACTAATTAAATATTACAGCCCCGTTAAACTAGTTAAGCAAATTAACTAATCTAATGAAAAAGTAAACAGCCTCGGGAAGAGGGCCCAATGCAATGCATGCTCGGCTCCGCTCGGAAATCCACTGCCATGCACAAGTTGCCTCTGTTTTCCCTGCTCTGCTCCTCTGATCATTGCACAAACTCCAAGGTTGCTTCTCTGAATGCTGTGGAACACCACCGGCCATGAGGAATGGTCACCGGCCATGGGGAATGATCATCGGCCATTGGTTGAGCTATCGGCCCCAGACTTTTGGTCGATTGGCACTCTGTGTAGTCGGCCGGCTAAAGTTTCCTGCAGAAACCTGTTTTGATAGCAGCAAAGGGCAAAACCAGGCATGGCAATATATTCCAAGCAATGTTTGCACCAAACACACCTCTTATCATGTTCATGACTCAAAGAGGTATGTTCCTTGATTCTCGGGTCACCAATCGCGCATTTCAATGTGTGATGGCTCGAGAGACCAAGTTGTGCATTTTGATTTTAAATGAAATGCAATGCAAATAAATATATAAGGGAGCCTTCAACCTCTATCATGGCTTGATCAAGAGGTGAAAGATGCATGCAATGATATGTAACCTAGGCATGTTAGCTAACATGCTATGAGGACAAGCATGCAAGTATGATCATGGGGCAAACATGCGAAAATGCAAGCACGTGGGATGCAATGCCAACATGCAAGTGTGCAAGACATATGGCATATTAAGCAACCAAAGCAAGGAGAAGCATGCACGCCAAATGCACTAAGATTTAAGCATGCAACACATGCGATAAGCCAAGTATGCAACAACACACAAGGTGAGCATGTCACGACATGCAAGAATGGACTTAAACTAATTTAGGCAGCCCTCAAACAAGCCTAAAATACTGGCCAACATGCTCAAGAATGGAAGCCAAAACACATACAAATAGGCATGCATGCAAGGTCCAACACTTAGGCACATAGAGACAACTTTTAAGCACACTTAAAAGAGAATAAACATGGGCTAATAGCATGCATTATAAGCTCTGAAATTGCATGGAAAAGAGGTGCCAAACCAACTAATTAAAGCAAGCAAAGCATGCAACCAAGACTCACACATCTGAGGCCAATCAAGCCAAAATGCAAAGAGACTATACAAAGCATGTTGAGCATGACCAAAGCAACTGAAAACAGAGCTGAAGCACACTAAAACAAGCATGAAAGCTTCACAAAGCTAGGCCTAAATCATGCTAGAAGAAGGGTCAAAGCCTAAAGCATGTTAAGGCAAATTTAGGGCATTACAAGACAAGTATGCTAAGCAAGCATGGTGTGTCTAAACCAAGTAAAAATAGAGCTGTATCATGGCAAAATAAGCACAAATAACACTTAAGACATGGCCAACATGAACTTAAAAATGGTGCTCACACATGAGGCAAAAATGACACATTTTGAAGATAACAAGGAGAGAGGATGGCCCTCTCCTTCTTAGGACCTCAAACCACCATCCTCATCACTGAAATCCCTCAAGATTTCAGTGGTGAGGAGGCCCAAACAAGGTGGTCCCGGAGCTCACCAAAATAGCACAAAATGGGGGCCAAACAAGGCCTAAGAGGGGTCAAACAACCCCAAACACCAAAACAACCTTAAACAATTATTTTAAGCAAGTAAAAATAGAACTTTTATATGTTATATACTAAGCTTAAAACAGCAAGCAAAGATGGCTAAAAGCCTATGCAAGAATGGGGAATAAAGGGCAAGGTTCTTACCCTTGAAGACTTTCTTCAAGAACAATGCCCCAGCAGCTTCCTCAAGCTTGAATCCACCCAAGAACTCCAAGAACAACCCTCTAATGCCTCAGCAACTAAAGGTATAGTGTAACACTAGGTGTTTGTGCACAAAAGTAAGGACAAACACACACTTATACACAAAGAGAGGAAGATATAGAGATAGAATAGATACACTATGCTAACCCTAAAACTCAGAGCTCTGGAAAAATTGTTCAACCCCAATAAGAGAGAAAAGGCTCCCTCTTATAGACAATCCCTCTTGTAAGGCTTTCCAAACAAGCTAGTCAAGAGGGAGATCCCTTCATACACGTGTATGGAGGGGAGCAAAGTGTATGCCAGCTTGCACAGCTGGCATAAAAATATCTGCAAAAGTAGATGAACAGTGGTCGGCTAGCCAAAAATGCAATTTGACAAAAATAGATGGTCGGCCGGCCAAAAATAGTGCCGGTCGGCCAAACATTTGGTCGGTGGCAACAAACCAGTGGCCGGTGGCCTCAAGCCATGGCCGGTGATGTATGGGAATGGTTAACAAGCCATTCCCTGCCCCTCAAAGGCAAAACACAAGTGTTTGGTGCAAAACCAGACACAAAACAGTCGAGTCAAGAGATCCTGATGCAAGGCGCGCGTGGCCGAGACCTCCGGAAACTCAAGACAAACACAAACATGGATGACCACCGAGTGTTCAAACGGTGACGTCCAAGTCTTGAGGACGGTCAAAAATGGGGTGTCTACACCATAGTTCAAAATTTTCTATCCATCCAGGTAATACGAAAATGTACCAAGACTTAAAGCTTAATTTTTGGTGGTCGGGAATGAAGAAAGAAATTGCTGAGTTTGTGTCAAAATGCCTACATTGCCAATAAGTCAAAGCCGAGCATCAACAACCCGTGGGATTGCTTCAACCATTGCCAATACCGAAGTGGAAATTAGAGCATATCACTATGGATTTTATTGTTGGACTACCTCGCTCCAATAGAGGTATGCATTCCGTTTGGGTTATTGTTGACCATTTGACTAAGTCTGCTCATTTCTTACCTGTCAAAATAATTTATAATGCGGATAAGTTGGCTACAATTTATATTAATCAGATTGTTAAATTGCATGGAGTGCTTGTGTCAATTGTTTCTGATAGGGACTTGAAGTTCACATCGAGATTTTGGCAAAGTTTGCAAAAGGCGTTGGGTACTGAATTGAGACTGAGCAGTGCATATTATCCGCAGACTGATGGCCAATTAGAAAGAACAATCCAAACTCTAGAAGATATGTTGCGTATGTGTGTACTTGATTTTCAAGGAAATTGGGAAACTCATTTGCCTTTAGCCGAATTTGCCTACAACAACAATTTCCATTCGAGCATTAGTATGGTGCCTTTTGAGGCTTTATATGGTAGAAAGTGTCAGTCACCTATTTGTTAGGTTGAAGTTGGAGATGGGCCTTTACTTGGACCTGAAATTGTACATGAAACAATGGAAAAGGTGAAATTAATTCAACAAAGATTGAAAACCGCACAAAGTCGATAGAAAAGCTACGCGGATGTCTGAAGACGAGATATGGAATATGAAGTGGGTGATCATGTTTTTATCAAAGTGACACCAATGAAAGGACATACTCGTTTTGGAACCAAGGGCAAGTTAGCACCGAGGTATGTTGGGCCGTATAAAATTATTGAAAAGATTAATCCAGTGACGTATCAGGTAGCCCTCCCTCCCAAATAGAACTTATGCATAATATCTTTCATGTTTCAATGTTACGGGATTATCTCCGGGATCCTTTTGATGTTATTGAGCCGACCTATGCCTTGTTGAGTGATGATTACACTTATGAAGAATGACCCATTCAAATTGTCAACCGGCGAATCAAGAAATTTAGAAACAAAGAGATTCTGTTAGTAAAAGTGGATTGTCAAAACCATGGTGGCATTTATGTGACTTGGGAAAGAGAAGACAATATGAGGAAACGATATCCGGACCTCTTCCCACTTGATCCTATGTTCTTTCCGGAGGAAAGTAATTGAGTTTGGAGGACCAAACATCCTAAGGGGGAGAGAATATGATGACCACCTCCATAATTAAGCAAATTAATTATATTGATTATATGTTTATTGTTAATTATGTGATTATGTGTGTTATGAAGTGTTATTGAATTGCCTTGTGATTAGTTGAATTGTGTATTATGGATAGATAGGTTAGAGTGAAAATTAAACCTGTCTGATTCGTTAATTTTAATAAGTTAGAATTAAGTAATTGGATAGGAATTAGAGCCTAATTCACAGTAGTATAATGTTATTTAGTGTCATTAAGATTATAATATGATGAGGATTAATTTACTTTGAGTGAATTGGATTTAAATTAGTTTATATGATTTATTAGCTTGTTTAATGTAAGCCTAATGTATGTATGATAAAGACTCAGTGTATTGCTCATCAATTAACTAGGAGTAAGAGAGAAGTGTAGTGGACTTGGTGAGCTTAGGGCTATACACGTAGGGGGAGAGAGGGAGAGACTATGAGAGTTAGAACTCACCATAGAGAAGGAAGAGAAGAAAAAGAAAGGGAAGAAAAACATTGAAGCTACGATTCAAATCTTCACAAATTAACCAATTAAGGTAAGAATTCTCCACCAAATTTCGTTGAATTGAGATGCTATACTCATGATCCTTTCGGTTTTGAGTTGAATTAGGATGAAGTTCGTGTTTAATTAGAGGTTTGTTCATGAAATGAAGAGCTTAGGACATGTATGTTTTCATATGAAAGAATTGTAAGAATTAACTCTCATATTCAACATGCATGGTATAATTTCATAACAACCTTCTTCCTATATTTGGTTTCTTGCATGAGTTTTGAAAACAAAGAAGGAAGCTCCATGAATTCAAAGATTGGAGCTCAATTTGCATAGTTAATGACTTTATACTAAATTTCAAGATTTGAACTTTTGCATGGATTCGAACTTCAAATTGAAGTTATGAATTATGTTTAAGCTTAATATGTTAAATTCAATGTGTTCTTGAAGTTTTTGGAGCTTGTAATGCATGAAAATGGGTTGGTTTTCCAAAAGAATGCATGCCAAAATGAAGAGCAATTTTTGGACTGTTTTGCAGCAGCACCGCACAAGCAGCTTGGGGCCCCGCACACGTGGAAAACAGGGCAGCCAAGGCAAGCATTCTGCTTAAATTGCACCTACGAGTTGCAAGGGTGGTGGAGGTTCTATACGTGCGGCCAAAACCCCCGTACGTGCGGAAGTTAAGTTGGCCCCGGTTTTGTTTCCACTTTTCTTTTCCACCATCCGGGGCCTTCGTTTGCATCATTTTAAAATGTTTTTCCACGTGCATTGCATTCATGTGCATTCTATAGGCACGAAAGAAAATAGAGAATAAAATTTGAATCGAACAAAAGAAAACAAATAGAGATTGAACAATCGAATTGAGTAGTATTGTAAGAGTGTGATTGTAATTGTACTGTGCTTGACTTGATTTGTTTAGGTCGGACATCGAACCATTAGTACGTGTACCAAGGAGCCCACTGTGAGTAACACTGTTGTAAAGCTATGTTCAATTATAATTATTTTCTAATTGATAAAAATGTATTGTTTTACTAAAATGATAATGTTTACTGATGAATGATTGTCCTATTTTTTGAATTGTACTCGTGGCATCCATAGCATATTGTTATTGCTATTGTTATTGTTATTATTACAGAGATCTCTGTCAATTCCAATCCTTGGAACTATTGTTTGTTGTTTCATGGCCATCAATTGATTGTTCGGTCTTTAAGACCTATTGTATTGTTGCTATTGGATGTACCACATATGACCTGTACGAATATGATTGATTGAATTGAACGATTGATTGACAAAAAAAGATATTGATTGAAAATATTCTATTGATAATCGATTGTTTCAAATACTGAAAGGACATCATTCTTAACCTCTTTACACAACTGTTATTCACTAGGCTCTAGCTCACTATTTACTATATATATGTATGTGATTGAGCACTGGATCAAAGCTACTGGCGTCGACCCGTACCCTGATTTTGTCAAGCCAACCATTATGCCACACCGCGAGGTTTCAAAGTAAATGTGCCATGGCATGGGTGTCTTGAATTCACCCTTTTGTAACACTTATTTTGGATATAGTGTTTTTGTGATTTTTGTTAGTACTATTTTTGATATACGGATTTACTTCCCTAAGTTATGCTTTCGTTTTGTATATAAGTGGGTTTTTGACGTAAGTAATTGTGCAATGTTAGTTAATGTAAGTTGTTTTGTATATTTAAGTCCTCACGGCTCATTAGACATTATTTTCTATCATTGATTGGCTTCCGCCAGCCCCATTATTGTATTATTGTCATTATTGTTAAGTAGGCACAGATTACTGGCCGGTTACGACGCTAAACCTATAGGAGTGGGTTTGGGTCGTGACAGAGTGGCTCATTGGGTTCACCCACAAACTCATCCGGATTCGACCGAAAAAACTCCCACTTCAGAAATGACAGCCCTGCCTCAACTACTTTGGCCTAGACTTGATTCTCAGCTTTGAGAATGTCTATAGACTCCCACAATGGGCCGGCCATTTCGCGGGCCAAGGCACCCATTGCTTGTTGACCAACTGGTTCAGCCACATTGGCCTGACCAACCGCTTCCTCCTGCGCTGGAATCTCATCCGGTAAAGGCACTTCATGCCTCCTAGGCCTATTACGCCTACCACTACCACGTCCATGTCTTGACATTCTAATGAAGGTAGCAAAATAGATTAGCACATTTACAAATATGCCGAAGCTAACTCACTCGTGTCCTAAAGCAGTGAACAACAGTAATTGACTCCACATATGCACGTTGCCACATTAACATATACGAATTTCATTCCCGGATAATGACCGTTCTACGGTGTTGCCAGAGTTCCAATTAGAAATAGCAGTGATCAAGTGCTCTTCTAATAAGACTTCTAGAAACCCGTAGACTCAATCAATATCATAGAAATTAAATCCCATACCCACATAATCACATAAGCATGTTATCATATAAGCACATTGTACACACTAATGTTTTTATCAAGCGAAACAAACCCAATGTGGTACTAACCACTTCTCACATACCCAAAGTATTAAAACTCGGTACGCTCTAATACTAAGTTGTAAGGCCCCCAAAATAATTTCAATAATCCAATTCCAAGTACCAGTATAAAGTGAGATAGATACAATAAGAAGCTTTTATTAATCAGAGTTAATATACAAAAGGTGACACATACGATATACATTCATAAATCATTCATCCTTAATCTACAGCATATGTTACAAGACGTAATACAAGATGAAAGCTATATAGATATTCACATGCTCTAAAGGCTTACACCTTTCCAAGACCGTGCTTGGTTACAACAAAATGAGTCATAAGCTCAATACAAATAAAGCCCTAGGCTCGAAAGTAAATACAAAATAAATAGAAATTGAGCCTTCAGCTCCATAGTCCTCCCAAGTTAAGTCCTTGGCGGAGGCATATCACCAGCACCTGAAAATGGTTTTTCCCAAGTAGGATGAGCCAAAACCCAGTAGAAATGATCTAACACAATATATGAATCTTAACAAAGGTACAAGTGTGATGTACATATACAATGCCTGTGGTAAAATCATTCATATTTTACAAGTTCATAATGTGCCAGGTTTTATACCTCAATCCATTTTATCCCAATTCATTTCACCTCAATTCATAAGTCATGTCCATTGTTATCCAAACAAATCAACTAAGGCTACAACTCAGTGGTTCTCTAACTAACACAACCGTTACACAAACACTTCAATTTGCCATTTTACGGAAATTTCGTCCGCGAGAATCGTCACCTATGTATATATGCGGCTTTCGAGGACTTTCACCTTAGACACACATGCCAACTTAATTCAATGGAGTTCATCCCATTTTTTCTCCCAAACATGGAATACATCCCCTTTCTCCTCCCAAACATCATACGTATACAATTTATTAAAATATAGTCATATTCAATGACAACTAATAGGAGATTAGTTTCAATCCACCTAATCCTCATGCAATTTCTACAACAATCGTAGCTATCCTCTACCGATAATCCCAAATAGATATTTCTAAACAGATATACAATCCCAAAAACAGATAAATTATCCAAATTTCCCTAGATAAGAGGTAACACATATCCAATTCTACCATTTAAATAAACGTCCATCCTATTTCACATTCTCAATACCAATTTCATCATTTATACAAAATAATCATTTGAAACATTTTAGGGCAAAACTCTATTTTCTGCCAAATCCAATCCATGTGGAAAAATCAACAAATTTAACACGACATATCCTCATATCTACAGCCATAACCATTTTCAATATCTTCATCTGAAAATCCCTATTTTGATTTTAAACCAAAACCTTAGGTTCATTTAAAATCCTGCACATCCCAACATTATTTACACAATCAACAAATAACTAAGTTAAAAATCATAGGAAAGTGTAGAAACTCCCTACCTCAAGCTTAGAAGACCAAAGCAACAATGGATGAACTTCAAAGACACCGAAACCAAATCTTGTTCGGGCCAAAATGGAGCTCTTGAGATGCTCTACCTTTTTAACAAAGGCACGCGGGTAGAGAAACCAACAGATCTAGGTGAAAATATAGATAGAAGGTAGGTTTTAGAGAGAGAGAGGCTCTAGATCTAAGGTTTTTGAAAAGTAGAGAGAGAGAGAGAGAGAGAGAGAGAGAGAGAGAGATGTGAAAAAGTGATGTAAAATGTCAGTTTTATGCACTGAAATACGCACAGTACGCTCAAGCGCAAGAAATGACGCTCGAGTGTCGGACACAATAAGTTGTTCCACTCGAGCATAGGAAATAACGCTTGAGCATAGAATGCACACTCCCAGTAGTTTTGTAGACAACAGACCAACGCTCGAGCGCAAAAGGGGCCACTCAAGCTGAGCCCACTTGAGAGCAGAAAGAACTGCTCAAGCGTAGAATACACTCTCCTAGTAGTTTTGCAGACCTGCAAAAGTACTGAGAGTTTGTAAAGCCCGCTCGAGCACAAGAAGTACCGCTCGAGCAGAGGAACAAAAATCTGGGCAACAAAAGTTTGGAAACTAAGCAACCAACCTGTCCCAAACGCAACCCCAACAACCCAATAGCCAAGATTTAAAGAAATACAGAGGAATCAAGATATGATCAACAACACGACACCATGAAACCCAAGTCCAGAATGCAACAAGGGTCAAGTCAAAACTGGAATTGCTATACAAGACATGAATCTAGATCCAGTTTGAGGCTATTAATGATGCCTATGCATAGAAGAGTAAATAACACATAATGGAAAGAAAAACAATGATACTAACTATTTACATTATGATTCAAATCGGGCCTAACACATGATTACTACATGATTACATGGCCCTAAGTATGCTGTTCTAATGAAAATAGTAGAAACATGGTGAAAAAGGCGAAAAGATGATTAAATATGCAAGGTACATGACATATGAATGAATAAAACCCTAAACGTGGTTTGCTACTGAGAACATGGATAAAAAGGCCCTGAAATAATAAAAGATGGGAGTATTACCTACTGTTTTGCAGAAAATCCAAGAAAAAGTGAGAACTTTGTTTTCTTGCTTGTAAGCCTCCCTCAAGCAAGGGTTGTTGATAATAGTCCAAGTCTCCAAACCTTAGAATGTTTTTAATCTCTTTTAGGTTGCTATTGAGAGGGGATTCTCAGAATTGAAGGGAGAGTGTAGGGTTTCTTTCTCTCAACCTCTTTTTTGTTCTCAAAAGTTCAAGAAATGTTTACTAAAGTCTAACCCTTAAAAGAGGGGGGGGGGAATGGGTGTTTTTATAGGCACTCCTAGCTTGGGAAGGAAGCCAGAGGAGATTGTTAGGGTTAAGCATCACTTTCTCCCTAGCGCCTCTCTTCAATTCCATAGTGCCATTGTCATGACCCAAACCTGCCCCTATGGATTAAGGTCATAACCGGCTAGTAATCAAGCGATTACCTATGGCCTCAAACCAAATAAAACATATTTCATCAGAGTTGAGGGGCCAAAACAGAAGCAAACTTACAAATTGTCCATAGAGCTGTGCTTACTTGGCACATCAAAACATCCCAATGATATATTCATTAATAAACCACACCAAAAAGAAAATAGTTTAAGGTTCCATACACATAGGATCATTCAAGTCTTAGTCAGCCAAACCCAAAGCTTATATATATAAAGGGGGTCCAACGTTTTCGCCAATCGTAGCAAAATTATCACAAAAGAACAAAAGGGCAAAAATAAGTCTTGTGCGTGAGACGTTCAGGCTGACTCTCCAAAACTTCGATTGTTTCTCACATACTTTACTGAGGCTGGGTTTGGACATCTCTTGGCTCACCTACAGACACATGAATGAGAGTGAACGAAAGCCCAGTGAATAATATCAAATAAAGAAGATACATGAACAGAATTTGAAACAAATACATCAGACAACCTTGGGCCCAATTCATGTTTCTATCTAATGCATCAAGCGACTACAGATCCAGACGTATCAAACGGCCTCGGGCCCAATTCATTTATATACGATGGCCTTTGGCCCAATCATTCATGTCAAACGGCCTTTGGCCCAATCATTCATTTCCGATGGCCTTTGGCCCAATCATTCATGTCAAACGGCCTTTGGCTCAATCATTCATTTCTGATGGCCTTTGGCCCAATCATTCATGTCAAACGGCCTTTGGCCCAATCATTCATGTCTGACGGCCTTTGGCCCAATCATTCAGCATAACGAATATTTGTCCATAATTCAAATTAACAGATTTATGAAACTCAAATAGGAGTAAGCAATTGGACAAATAGCATACGTCAAAATATCTTTACTAAGATATTACTCACAGTGTTCTGCCGGTAGATTTGCCCTTGTGCTTGACCCTACACAATACATAACACATATTGGGTCACAAGCTATTCAATCCGTTTCTAGCTTATACATTCCTCTTAGGCCTCTTTCTTATCTTCTTGATTCATTTACAATGCTCAATGTATGCCTAAGAGTGCTTAGAAATAAAAGGGAACGGAAAATGAAGCACAAAATAACTTTTCAAAATTTTTGAAACAGGGCTACCTGCTCGAGCGCGGTTTCCGCCGCTCAAGCGGACCCCTCTAGTCTGCAAAAGTACTGGTTGCCTCATTTTTGCGCTCGAGCGTGACCTCAGACGCTCGAGCTGAGAGTCAAAACACGTGTCCGGACGCTCGAGCGTAACTCTTCCTGCTCGAACGGACATCAATGTCTGCAAAACTTCTAAGAGTTAACACTTCATGCTCGAGCGGCACTTTCCCCGCTCAAGCGGTCATGCCGAATTCTGGAATTTCCAGAATTGTTCTTGAATCTCAAACTTGATGTTCAAAGGTTAAAAGTTCGTGTTTTTGGTACAAAATCATGGAAAACATTACATAGCATCAGAATATAGGTAATTTGAGACCAATTGTCCAAAAATCATGATCCATATTTCAAATCATCACAAACTCTTTTGTAATTTCAAAACTCATGAATTAAGGGTTGGTTACTCACCTAGGAGCTTCAATTCTTTCAATTATAGCCAATTTTTGAGCTAATCCTCTTAGTTTCTTGAATTCTCTTGCAATTCTTCAATGTTGACCCATTTCTCTCTCTAAATTCGGTTCTCCCTCTCTCTCTAGAGTGTAACTTCAGATTTTTGAGCTCAAGCCAAATGAATATAAGTGTAATGGGGCCTTTATATGTGCTTGCCTAATCAAATTTGATTAAGGCTAAGTAATGGTGCTTAAATAAATCGGTTCGATCTAATTATTGATCCAAATCAATTTCTAATTAAATTTCATTGTAGACTCTAAAAATAATGCCAAACATAATGGCGTAGCCAATTTCGATTTTTGTGGCCGATGAGGCATTCAATTTTCAATTCAAAGCATAAATTCTAACAGATTTTCCTACGGTGAACAGATACAAAGCCAAAATCACATATAATCATGCAATTAACACTCCAATTCAAATTAAACACATAATTACAAACATAATCATGATTAATTAACATAACACAGGACAGGGTTATCACAATCTTCCCCCCTTTAGGAAGTTTGGTCCTCCAAACTTATTTTACCTTTAGTTGAGAACAATTCGGAATGCTTTTATTCAACGATTTCAATCCTTTTGATAGTCATTTGCTCAGTTTCTGAATCAAGCAACACTCTGTCCTCAACTAGTTGGAGGTCCGCCTTTTCTGCTATACAAGGCTTCACATGATGCTATATGGAACTTAGAGCGAAAGTCGTTGTAGGCAATTTCTACCAATGGTGAATAGGTCTTTCCAACTTCCCTGAAAATCTAATGCATATATTTGGAGCATTTCTTCCAAAATCAAAAAAAGT
This sequence comes from Camellia japonica, assembly GCA_030407325.1. Taxonomy (NCBI): domain Eukaryota; kingdom Viridiplantae; phylum Streptophyta; class Magnoliopsida; order Ericales; family Theaceae; genus Camellia; species Camellia japonica. Next base: position 126,191,000 of record JAPPVO010000032.1, read on the forward strand.
TCTTTCTGATTATACACCGATTTGCAGATGGAAAGCAGTGTTGAATCTTAGTTCGATTTTTATTCCCCTTTTACCATAGAAATTCAATTCATTACTCAACCATTCTACAATTCATGTTTCGATTCAGTGACTCATCACAGTTACCCAAAGTTAGTCAAGGGTCATCAGGAGTGTAAAGTGGATCCAAATACCGATTCCCGAGTCCACAAAGGTAACAACGAAGCAATCAACCATACGATGTACATAATTCACATATCCCCATAGCATCGTTTGTAAAGCACAATAATACTGAAGCAGTCAATTTCTAATCATAATACATATGTTCTCAGTCATTTAACAGTTTAACATTCGGTTCAACATTCAATCCCTTGTTCCATCAAGTCTTTCCAGAATATCTGGTGGTCGTCAAAAGCATAAGGTAATTTATATATTAATCCCATGACATCGAAGGTAATATCAAAGTAGTCAATCTCGTGTTAAACACAATTTACATATCCCCAAAGCCTCAATTGCAGAATACAATTGCACTGAACAGTTATTTACAAGGCATACTGAATTCACATGCTTTCAAATATTCGAGGTTTTCTAATCCCAATAACATGACTTCCCAAAATCCAATAGCACTGAAGCAACTATTCTCCCATATAAAACATATTTTGATCAGTCAAAGGTAAATGTTCGATACTGTCTATAATCAAATCGATCTGTCGTTATCGGTTCCTGTGGCATCAAATAAATAAGAATACAGTAAAACAGAAGCAATCGTTCCTTAAAACATCCAATCACTGGATTTGCACCATTCAATTCATTTATAACACATATGTCCCCAATAGTTGAAGGTTGGTTCTTAATGGTATTCATGGTTAGATCGGTTCGTTGATAGCCGGTATAAAGTCTTCTAAGTAAGTCAAGTATTCCAAATGGGTTCAAGTTTTGAGTCTACCAATTTTCTTGTCAAGAATAATTTGGTCATTTGTTCATGAACAATTCGTAATCTCCCTTAAACAAAATCAAATCAGATAGAGGTTCTTATCAAATCAATTCAGGCAAAGGTTGTCTCAAATTAAATCAAACAAACGTCCCATCAAGTTATATCGGATGAAGGTTCCATCAGGCCAAATCAAACAAAAGTTCCATCAAATCAAATCAGATAAAAGTTTTATCAAATCATTCTCAAATAGGGTACATTTGGTTCTATAGGTCATACTTCGTTCACTCAGGTACATAGTCAATAATTTCACAACTGTTCTAAGTTCATCAATTCTCACAGTCATATCAAAGTCATACATCACAACGATTCATATCAAAGTGTTTCAGGTCATGCACAGTATGGCATTGTCCACCGAAGTTCACATGTAAGTGTACAGGCACGCAGTTGTTCATAACAGGAGGTATGTACCATAGTCAATATAGCAGCTCCCAAATGAATCTGACATGTAAGTATATGATACATAGTAATGCATCATACAAAGTTCCTCGCTTGCACATAATATAGGGTTCATTATGCAGAAGTTCCAAATCCGTCATACAGACACAAAAGCATAAATTTACGAGTCTAGTCTAATCACATAATCCAGTCAATTTTTACCAATCAAAGTACACGATCTCACAAATTATAGAGTTCATTATTTGGGATGCCCAACTTAGTCACACAATCACAGAGTCATAGTCCTCGTGGTTTGGTCAATAAAGACAGTGATATAACAAATCATCCTGAGCATAGGTTTAGATATATATACATGTACAGAGTCAATCAATATCCCCAATACGTATTTCACAAATTTCCCCAAATAGAGCAGAAGCGTACAATAAATAAGGTATTCGTTTATAAACAGTATAAATACCTGGGATAATGGTCGCAATATTCTGAGTGTTTTCTGGGACAAATGCAATTACTCTATCCCGATTAGCAGTTCCTGCCATTGGTACGAATCCAGCTGAAACATCGGGTCTATTCACATTATGTTCAGTCCGAGGACAGTTCCTTACCATATGGTCCATTTCACCACACCTATAACAAGCCCCAGAAATTTGGTAACAAACCCCTCGATGTTTCTTACCACATTCGTTACATATTGGTGCTGTATTCCTTGTAGAGTTTGAAGTGCGCGATGATCCCGTATTTTGCTTTTTAAATGATATTTTCTTTGAGAAAAAGCCTTGCCTCTTGCTTTTTCATTCAGAAGATCGGTTCATGTTAGCTTCGGTCATCAGTGTTCGGTCTAGCACCTCAACATATGTTGTGACTTCCAACATATTCACTTGGTGCTCTTGCGCTGGTGGTGGCAAAGGTTCTTGTCGTAGTGGTAACTGATGTTGTTATCTTAAGATCTCTACCATTTCTTATACTATTCTTTCCAGTCTTTTAAGTCGGGCTGTGGAATAGTCTGCCAACTCATATGCCCTTGTTTTGTCCATGATCTACACAAACTCTTATCAAGCCATGCCAAGTACAGAAATGCCCAATATAGAAATAAACATAGATTCACATAGGCATATTTGCACATAGGCACATAGTTTCATATTCACATTTTACGTAACATCAAGACTCAAATAATCACATGCAAAATAGATGATTGCATACTTATTAGATATCACGTGTAGAACACTTACTAGATAATTACACATTTGACCATATTCATATTCCACATATACACCCATTTGCAGAATCAGATGCACATAAGCAACAATTCACAATTCACATGTTCATGTACTTGCATTATAACAAAATGAGACTTGGTGTACACATTAACACAACAATTTATATCTCATGTAACCACACGTTCTCAATGTATACGAGCATGTACTTATCAAATGGATGCAACTTAAGTCTTTTCTAAACACCTTATGGCTCATTTGGACAAGTGTGTGAGTTATTAACTCGTGCTCTGATACCACTCTGTCATGACCCAAACCCGCCCCTATGGATTAAGGTCATAACCAGCCAATAATCAAAGGATTACCAATGGCCTCAAACCAAATAAAACATATTTCATTAGAGTTGAGGGGCCAAAACGGAAGCAAACTTACAAATTGTCCATAGAGCTGTGCTTACTTGGCACATCAAAACATCCCAAAGATATATTCATTAATAACCCACACCAGAAAGGAAATAGCTTAAGGTTCCATACACACAGGATCATTCAAGTCTTAGTCAGCCAAACCCAAAGCTTATATATACAAAGGTGGTCCAACGTTTTTGCCAATCGTAGCAAAATTATCACAAAAGAACAAAAGGACGAAAACAAGTCTCGTGCGTGAGACGTTCGGGCTGACTCTCCAAAACTTCGACTGTTTCTCACATACTTTACTGAGGCTGGGTTTGGACATCTCTTGGCTCACCTACAGACACATGAATGAGAGTGAGAGAAAGCCTAGTGAATAATATCAAATAAAGAAGATACATGAACGGAATTTGAAACAAATACATCAGACGGCCTTGGGCCCAATTCATGTTTCTATCTAATGCATCAAGCAACTACAGATCCAGACGTGTCAAATGGCCTCGAGCCCAATTCATTCATATCCGACGCCTTTGGCCCAATCATTCATGTCAAACGGCCTTTGGCCCAATCATTCATGTCAAACGGCTTTTGGCCCAATCATTCATTTCCGACGGCCTTTGGCCTAATCATTTAGCATAACGAATATTTGTCCATAATTCAAATCAACAGATTTATGAAACTCAAATAGGAGTAAGCAATTGGACAAATAGCATACTTCAAAATATCTTTACTAAGATATTACTCACAGTGTTCTGCCTGTGGATTTGCCCTTGTGTTTGATCCTACATAATACATAACACATATTGGGTCACAAGCTATTCAATCTATTTCTAGCTTATACATTCCTCTTAGGCCTCTTTCTTATCTTCTTGATTCATTTACAATGCTCAATGTATGCCTAAGAGTGCTTAGAAATAAAAGGGAACGGAAAATGAAGAACAAAACAACTTTTCAAAATTTTTGAAATAAGGCTACCCGCTCGAGCGGACCCCTCTGGTCTGCAAAAGTACTGGTTGCCTCATTTTTGCGCTCGAGCGTGACCTCGGACGCTCGAGCTGAGAGTCAAAACACGTGTCCGGACACTCGAGCGGACATCAATGTCTGTAAAACTTCTGAGAGTTAACATTTCACGCTCGAGCGGCACTTTCCCTACTCAAGCGGTCATGCCGAATTCTGGAATTTCCAGAATTGTTATTGAAGCTCAAACTTGATGTTCAAAGGTTCAAAGTTCGTGTTTTTGGTACAAAATCATGGAAAACATTACATAGCATGAGAATATAGGTAATTTGAGACCAATTGTCCAAAAATCATGATCCATATTTCAAATCATCACAAACTCTTTTGTAATTTCAAAACTCATGCAATTAAGCCTCCAATCTTCATGAACCATACATGCATGTCAATTTTTGACTCCAATTCTATTTCAAATGGTACAAATGAAGTTTATAATCATGAAGCTCATGAAAATTATGCATGCATGTGAAGTGTAGCTTCTATTTTCATCTCAAATGGCATAATTGATGCTCAAACTCATGAGGGCCAACAAAGTTATGCATGCATGTATGATGGTGCCATATTCTTCATGTTCCAACAATCAACTTTCAAATGCAAACATGAATTCTTAGAATTGAGTTTCATACCATGGTATTTCTTAGATGCATGCAGTAAATGACTCTCAAATCAACATGAGCTACATGTTTCATGCTCAAATATGCAAATTCATGGCAATTTCTTACATGCATGTGTATATTGACTTCAATTTCATCAATTACAACTCAATTCTTGTTCTTACTTACATATTCTCTTTGAATTCATATAATTACAAACTCAACTCATGAATTAAGGGTTGGTTACTCACCTAAGAGCTTCAATTCTTTCAACTATAGCAAATTCTTGAGCTAATCCTCTTAGTTTCTTGAATTCTCTTGCAATTCTTCAATGTTGACCCATTTCTCTCTCTAAATTCGGTTCTCCCTCCCTCTCTCTCTCTCTCTCGAGTGTAACTTCAGATTTTTGACCTCAAGCCAAATGAATATAAGTGTAATAGGGCCCTTATATGTGATTGCCTAATCAAATTTGATTAAGGCTAAGTAATTGTGCTTAAATAAATCAGTTCGATCTAATTATTTTGATCCAAATCAATTTCTAATTAAATTTCACCGTAGGCTCTGAAAATAATGCCAAACATAATGGCGCAGCCAATTTCGATTTTTGTGGCCGATAAGGCATTCAATTTTCAGTTCAAAGCACAAATTCTAACAGATTTTCCTACGGTGAATAGATACAATGCCAAAATCATATATAATCATGTAATTAACACTCCAATTCAAATTAAACACATAATTACAAACATAATCATGATTAATTAACATAACACAGGACAGGGTTATCACAGCCATCCTTGTAAAGTTTCCATTTCTGTTTGTCGAGGCAAGGTACGGCCCCACAAAGGAAGTGTGGTAGCATCATGCATGTGCAGGTGCACGTCCAGCCAGGGGTCCGCGTGTCAACTTTGCAGTGCAGCTTTGCATGGCTTTTGCTTACTTATGGCCCCAATCAAGGTCAAATTGTCCTTAGATCAATACTTTTAAGAAAACCAATCAGTAATTTTGAAAAGTATCATCAATTCAAGTGCAATCGGGCTTTCCTAACCTCTCAAGGTTGAAAATTTGGCTTTTGGCTAAAAAACGAGTTTAGGGGTACTATGGTCATTTTTGCAACAAAAAAAAGGTCAATTTTTTGCTGAAATAAGGTGAAACTGTAATTTTAAGCAATTGCAAACATTCTAATGGTAAATATATATACATATATAGGACTATTATAGTCAATTTACCTTACATTTTAATGGTAAAGAGTGTTTCGCAGCATGTAATTACTATGTCCTTTTTGCATTAAAATGTTGGACTCATGGGGGTTTAGCCAAAACCTCTATCTATTATTATATGCATAATATATATGAGTGGTAGGGCAGTCAAAACTTTTAAATCAATTATTCTCTTAAATTATTCTACATAACGAAATTCTTTTAGGCCTTGTTTGATTAATATGATTAATAGTTAAATGATTAATAATCACATAGAATCAGTTATCCAATTAAATTTGTGAGATAATCATTTATTATGTATTCATTTCATTTTTTTCTTTCATACTTAAAATTATAATTCCACCCTCTTTAATATTAAAAATTCATCAATTTCATCGGATTAAATGTCCGCCATATATATAATCCAGTTAATAAAATTTACAATCAAATATGGAATTGTGAGTCTATAAACTAATAATCTCAATTCTATGACCTGCTAATCAAACATGCCCTTAGAGAAATAAGAAGTTCAAGAGTTAAAAGGTAACTAGTTGGGTCAGTCTACTTGGCTAGGTTAGAAGGTTGACAATTTTTATTTATTTATTTATTTATTAGATCAAGAAGAAAATCTTTATTGCAAAATCAATATAAAAAAATAAAAAAAACCAAGATCAATCTCATACAGTAGTAGTAAAAGATCGCATAAAGAGATGACAAACTTCCGTTAGAGGAAGGATCCTAACCTCCATAGAGGAGGAGAAAAAACCCTCACAAAGGAGGGACATAACCTCCATATAGGGAGGATTATTACAGTAAACAATAAAAAAATAAAAAAGCAAATCGAAAAGAACTAGATCCAAGTCGCCAAATGTATCCAAAGCTCCATTACATTGCAACCTTCAACTTGAAATATAAATACCCTATATCCACTAGTCAAGATGGAACATTGAGAATGAGGTGGTCACCTAGCATCAAACGAACGCGTTAAACAACGTTGGTTTTTGGATTATGAGAAGATCTGAAACCATATCTTAAAATTTGGTGATGGTGGATCTATGGAGACGGAAAGGTGGCAGATTTGGTGGCGGTGTGGTGGTGGCAGTGCCGAAAAGGGTTGGAAGGACAAGCTTTCAATATTTTTAAGCAAGAAAACAAAGAAAAGGAAAAAAATGGATGGAAGGAGGAGAGAGGAGGCTAGTAGCTGGAACCCCTTCCCGCCTTTGGCTGCAAACCCCATAGAAGGCTTAGAGAGAGAAAGGCTTAAAGAGAGATGCTTTGAGTGTGTGTGAGAGAGAGAGAGAGAGTCGTCACACTATTGAAGGTTGACAATTTAAGTCTTATAGTCGCCCTTCTTTAGGCAATGGTCTCTGATATAGTAAAAAAAAAAAAAAAAAATCCTTTTCTAAAAATTTAATGATATTTTTATTAACTAATTTAACGATATTTTTTTAACTTTTATGCTTTATAAACAAAAATATATATATAACTTATATATGATGTCTTCCCCATGAATGAAATAATTAGAATTTTATCTACAATTTTTAAAATATATAGTTTGACACCCTGTGATTTCTGCGTTCTCATAAGAACATGAGAGAACAAAATGGTCTGTCTGTGTTAATTATACAATTAGGTAAAAACGGTAATCAATAGGCTCAAGCACAATCCACAAAGCATGATACAAACATAACAAGTATAACCATATATATATATATATATATAGCAAGAAATAAAAGAAAATAAAATCCAAACAAAACCACGCTCACACCATCCACCATTGTCTTGACAGACAACTTTTGGATAGTAATAAGTAGTAAGTCAAGACTCAAGATAGGAATGTGAGATTTCATTTGCACCTCACCACAGATACATTTGCATTTTACCTGTGTTTGTAATTTTTTTCCTTCTCCTACTTGCATGTCATTCCCCTAATAAAATTAGGAAAATTTCTAATATCACACCTTGAAAAAGGGTATATCATACATTTTTAATTATGTTATTTTCTCCCTTAATTATGTTTTTTTTTAGTTATGACATTATTTTAGCCACGACTCATGAGATGTTTAATTATATCTTATGTTGTATTCAGTTATGACAATTGTTTTTTTTAATTATGACTAAAAAAGTATGAAATTATATTATTTTCTTCTTTAGTCATGGGGTGCATATAGTACACACCATTTGAGAGGTTTGAACCATAGTGTTTCCCTAAAATTAGTGCCAAATAGGTAGGGGTGTAAAAATGGCCAGTGGCCTGGTTAGGCTCAAGACCTTGAGCCTCTGTGCCATTATTTTGAAGTCCAGCTCGGCCTGTGACCTGACCTAAAAAAAATTTGCCCACGGACCCGACCCAACCCAGCCCGACCCACCCTCCCAATAGCTCTCTACTACACCAACAATCAAATTCATAATATATATATATATATATATTAATATTCAAACGGTCAAATGACCGTTAACTTCCAACGGCAAAAAAAAAAAAAAAAATTCTTTTACAAATTGATCCCCTCCTTCCAAACTCCTATACATATTCCCCCTCTCCCATTTTATTTCTTATAAACAATTCTCTCTCTCAAACTCTCAATCTCTCTCAACTCTTAACTCTCTCAATTAATTTTGAAGGCTCATCCTTACGTAGCACTTACAATTGTGCAAAAAGAAGCTTTTATTAGAAGAAGCTAATTTTTGCATCACATTCGCCAATCGACAATATTGATTAGTTGAATTAAATTTATTAGTTACTCATTTTTTTTCTACATTAATTATTTCTTAACATATATTAGTTGTTATTGTTTACTCATTATTTAAATTAATTGTTAGTTCTTATGTATTATTTTACTTACATTATTATGGATCATAATATTCATAATGTTTATGTCAATATTGTTGCATATACTACACAACATGAATTTGTTGATTCTCCTTATAATGTATCTAATATCCATCTTCCAACAACTGGATCATCATCTAGGGGCACGACTAGTAGTGTTTTAGTTCATTTCGAAAAAATATCTGTAAATAATCCTAATGGTACAATTATATTTAAAGCAAAATATAAATATTATGCACATTTACTTAGTGCTGCATCTGCACGGGGTACTAGTCATTTAAAAATGCATACTAACTTTCATTTATAAAGTCAACAACCTAATATTAGAAGTCAAATGCAATTAAGGACTTCATCAACTAGTCATTTGCAAACAATTTTCATATGATCCTATATGTGCATAAAATTCTGTAGTTGATTATTATTATTAAAAAAAAAACAACCTTTTACTACTATTGAATGTTCTGATTTTGTACAAATGATTCACGAAAGTTTTGCACCACAATATCAAAGTTTTTCAAGAAATACTACTAGAAATAGGATTTTAAAGAAATTTGTGGATATTAAAAGTGAATTATTTGATATCTTCAAAAATTTGAATGGTAGAATTTGTTTAACATCTGATCCGTGGTCAAACAACAATTTAGAATATCAATGTATCATTGCACATTTTATTGATAATGATTGAAAATTAAATAAAAGAATTATTTCATTCGCTTGGTGTAGAAATAAGAAATGTATTATATGAGTAGGCTTTGCAAAAAAAAATATTTACCATTAGTTTAGATAATGCAACATATTACAATCAGATTGTAGCTCATTTGAAATTAACTTTACAATTACTTGTTGTGGTGATTTATTTCATATTCGTTGTTGTGCTTATATTTTAAACTTGATTGTTAAAGAAATTATGCATGTAGACGAGACTTCTGTACTGGTAAGAAAAAATGCGGTTGTTATTATTATGTCTTCTGCTAATCGAATTTCGGATTACAAGAAAATTTGTCAACGAGAATGTATGCTATTTAAAAAATTAATTTTAGATATAAATATAGATGAAATTTAACGTATAATTTTTTAAAAAGAGTTTGTAAACAAAGAAAATCAATAGATTTATTTTTTGCAACAATATCAATAGGAGAAGTACTGACTCCCATATAACTTAATTGGCACCAAGTAGCTTTATATAAAGATTTTCTAAAAGTTTTTGATTCTATAACAAAATTATTTTCTTATATATGTATATATATATTCTTATTTCACCATTTGTTTTACATATATTAGCATAAATAATAAAAAATTTTGTAAAACATATGGGTAATGAATATTATGTAACTATTATTATTGCAATGAAAGAAAAATTTGATAAATATTTTGATCCATTGCCTCATCTTTTAGGTTTAGCTATAATAATTGATCCTAGGTGTAAAAAAATTGGTTTATAAGAATTTTTAGAATGTATTTTCGTTGATGAAAAATAATTTTCCCCTATTATGCAAACATGGAAAACATTATTTAAAGAATACATGGCAACTGCATCTGCAAATATACCTATACACACTACATTAGCAACCTCACCTCGAGGTGGAAAATTAAGTGTTTTTTTCAGTAATAAAAAGTAGAAGAATATCTCAACATACAAGCATAAGTAGTTCTGAACTACAACGTTATTTGGAAAGCCTAACAGTGGATAATTTTGAAAATTTTGACATTTTAGATTGGTGGAAACAAAATGAAACTATGTGGCTTGTGCTTTTACAGATGGCTCGTGATATACTAACCATTCATATTTCTACAGTTACTTCAGAAACAACTTTTAGTACAGGTGGACAAGTGCTAAGCGATTACCATAGCAAGCTTTCGCCCCAAATGGTTAAAACACTAATAATATCTAGAGATCATATGAATGCGCTTACGAGAAGACAAAATTACAATGAAAATGAGAGAATTCAAAATGATTTAGATGACATATCCTCAGGCAATGTGAGTGCATTGTTTACCTCCTCCGATGATTGATCAACAATTCATTTTTCACTATTTCATTTCATTATTTTTTTATATTAGATTATTGAGATGAAGTATAATGCAAATGATTAGTAAGCTAGTAAGTGCCAACCTAGTTGGGATATACTTCACCTATAGTGATGCAATTGCTTTACCATCATTAATAATCTACATCTATTTTATTTAATGATATAAATTTTCATAATATTTTATTTCATTTCGAAATAAAAATTATTCATTCAATAAATGTTATCTATTTAATTTAATGATTGTAATACTGAAAGTTTCATTTTGATATATATAAAATTATTTATTTCAAAAGAAGAAAATTACACAATTTCATATTTTTTTAGTCATAAGTTCATAACCAAAAAAACAGAAGTCACACATAATTAAATTTAGGGTAAATTACACTTTAACTCCTTGTGGTTTGTCAAAAAAATATGGAACTCCCTTATAATTTCATTTGTAATACTTGAACTCCTAGACTTAACACTAAACTGTAATTTCTAACAGATCTGTTTATTTAAACAGAGCGTTGGTTTCACAAGCACAAAAGTGTAGTGCACCACTAGGTAGCACTTTCTCCTACCAAAAACGTTACACTCTTGGACCAAAACACCCCTTCTCTCTCCCTCATTATATAAATATGCAACACCATCACTTTCCATGCAAACCCACTACCATCACCTTTTATTTCTCCTATCATCTCACTACCATCACCTTCCATAGAAAATCACAACCGACCAACATCACCACTATCACCTTCCATGCGAAACAACAACCAACCAACATCACCACCAACACCAATACCAACACCATTTTTGCGCTCTTTACAAAATAGTTCAAACTCACTTTCTCTTTTCTCCTTATATTTCTTATCACCACCACTTCTCTCTCTAAAAATTATATTTTTCTCCTTATGATTCAAATTAGTAACGAGCCAAATTCACGGAGTCAAACAATTAATAGGTGTAAACATTTAGATTTTTGAAATAGCATTGATGGGATTCATATCAACAAAACCCACTTTATCTTCTCTAAACCACATTCACACACGAACATACCCCGAAAACATCAGATTTTCAGATTCAAACACGCCACTTCAAGCCCTTGTATCTCCTTCATCGTAATTCCGTTTTGCCTCATTTTTGCGTTGTTGGATTTCCCTTACGGCCTAATTTTCATATCACTCCTCACATGCCTCATTCCGTTTCTTTTCACGTGCATTCGAAGCTTTGAAAGTTGACCAAAAATAAGATTTTTCTTCCCATTTTTGACATTTCTTCGACCCATCTTTCGGACTCCATAATTTTCTTGATTCTTAACGATTTTACCCCATTCTTTCACCAATCTCTTCACCTTGCTTCATACTTCAACCTACTCCACCTTGTTTTCTCACTTCTTCCTAAAATGGGTAGTGTCGGCATGCTGAAATTTGTCTGAAAACCAACTTCACACATTCTAAAGAAACATCTCCAATCTATTTTTTTTTTTTCGTCCTCCTCTCTCTTTTGTTGCTTCATTTATAACACTTTGTGAAGCGATAATGGTGGTCGTGGAGCTAGTTGGTAGTGGTTATGGAAGTTGGTTATGAAAATGGGTAAAAGAAGTGGATTTGGTGTTGAAAGGTGGTGGTGATGATGGTGCTCACAATGAGAAAGAATATATATATATATATATAGAGAGAGAGAGAGAGAAAGAGAGAGATACGAAGTAATACAAATGAAATGGCTGAGTGTAAAATATCTAGGGGCATTTATGACTTTTTATTACTTACGTTACGTCCATCGAAAATTACAGTTTGGTATTAAGTTAAGGGAGTTTAAGTGTTACAAATAAAACTAAAGGGAGGCTCCATGTTTTTTGGGCAAATCACAGGGGCTAAAGTGTAATTTACCCTTAAATTTAAATACCGACACACATGAAACATAACTAAATATCTCATTAATCTTAACTAAAATACTCCAGTACAATTTTTCTTTTATTTTTTATCCCTCATAAATAATCTATATACATAATATATTTATCATTTATTTAAAAAAAAAAAAAAGGCCTGCTAGGCCCTAATTTGAGTGGGCCTAGGCCCCACTTTTTGGCTCGATCCAAAAAAAAACAAAAGCCCGCATGGCCCATCATGGGTAGGCCCCAGCCCGAGTGGGCCAAGCCATATTTACATCCCTACAAATAAGGATGTGCAAAATACCGCCAAATCCACTAAAATCACACTAATCCGCGTCAATCTGTAAACTGCAGTTTAAACTTTAAAGTATATAATTTGCCTTCAAAACCGCTCCACTCCGCTATAGTTAATACATATATATATATATATATTTTAACCATTTGGGTAGGGATGTAGTTGTGGAATTATGTTGGCTTGGGTGTCCTTGATGAAAGTCCAGAAACCTATGCGAATAGGTGCCGAGCCTTCCGATTAACATCGGTAAAAATGACAATTGGTAGTGCTTGTAGCCTACTTGCAGACACATCCTAGAGATTCCCAGTGTTGTATCCACTGCCCTGTTTTCTGTTGTAAAGGAAATGTTTTCATGAACTATGATATGAATTTGGCATTACATGGTTTTGGAAAGAGATATAAAATATTTTGGCATAAGCATTGCTTATGCATTCACCTTATAGCTTTGTTAAGATTCATACACTTTGTTAGAGTATCTTTATTGGGTTTTGGCTCACTTTATGTGAAAAATTATTTTCAAGTGCTGATGATATGCCTCCACCAAGATCGTAGCTTAGGAGGAAGTAGAGTCGAGAGCTTCTTGTTTTGTTCTTGTTGTACTTATTTTGTACAAACCTAGGGCTGTATTTATATTGAGTTTCAAACTCACTTTTGTTGTAACCAAGCATTGACTTGGAGAGTTGTAGCCATTAAGGCATTCATTTATCTATTTAACTCTTATTTCATATCTTTTGCTTATGACACACGTTATAGATTCAGGGTTAAGACTTATGAATGTATAATTGCATGTGCCATATATTGTACCACTAGATCATATGAATGCAAAGATATCATATTCTAAAATGTATTGGTAATTGGTAATTATTGTGAGATGGTACTATTATTAATTACTTTGGGGCGTGATATAGCTCTAATCCCATTCTATTCCACCATCTTTCACCAGCCCCCAACTCCATTCATTCCTTCATTTGCTAATGCTACATCTTTCTCTACCACTACACCCCTAGTTCATTTTTCATACTATCATAACATTTCTAGTTCCTTCTATACACCACCAAAGCACCCTAATCCCCTTAACATTACCATCGCAAAGCCTGTAATCCCATGCCAGCCTCTTTGCAAAACCATGGATTCTCCATTCCCTCACACCATTGCCATTTTCAAATTTGTACGAATCTCTCTAATGGTTGCAATTTCCTTCTCTCCTTAACAATAGTGATTTGCAAAGAAAGAGATTGAGGGCTCGTTTGTTTTTAGAGGTAGAATGGAAGGGATTGATAGTAAGGGGATTAAGTAAAATTGTCTTTGTTTTGATGATAATTGTTTATGTGTGTATTGTTAAATTATTTTTATATAAAATAAAAATGAAATAATAAAACAAATAAAAACCATGGTTTTTACTTAACAAAAACTAGAATTTATTAAATATTAATGTTCAAAATGTGCTGCCCTACATTAAAAAAAAAAAAATTGCTCTTGGCTGGTTGACCGGCCAGATGACTAGCCGAATGTCCCCCCAGACGATCGGTAACACCCTAAGTTGAATGGACTATTTTTTTAATACAATTTCTCTGGACAGACTATGAATCCCAACATTGAAGGCCCATCATAATCCAATGGTACTATGAATCCCCTTCCCAAATTTCCTAACAAATACAATATTAGTGAATTCCACCTCCATCTCAATCCCATCCCTTCTTCCATCTCCCAAAACAAACAGATCCTAAGAATGCGTAGTGATATAGAAAAAGGGTTGGCAATGATTAAGAATGGTGGCATGTTAGTGGACGACGAAGGAAGAGGTTACAAATACAAAAAGAGAAAATATATATTGGAAGAGATTGTTAGCCAATGAGCCACGTGGATGGACCAAGTCGCCAAGTTATGATGTGATTGTATATGAATCCGAGATATTCAGATAGATGACAAGAGTCCTAAATGGTTTCAGGCTCTCTGTTTGGATAGAGATGAGACTCTTAAGAGAGTTCATTCTAATCTGAATAAGAGGAGTCTTGGATAAGTGATATCCTTGTAAAGGATAGAATCCCATGAAATAAGATTTCTAGGGGAAGTTGGACATTGATCATTATATAAAGAAAGCACCCTCGTGGATCTAAGGGACGCTTTAACTGAGAGTTGTTTTTACTTGAGTTGATATCTTGTGAGATAAGTTATTGACTTGATCGTTAGAGTGTCCCCGGGTGGACAAGCCACCACGATATTTCTTACTTTATTATGCGCATGTGTTGGCTTAATCTATTTTGTTGTGTGCTCTCCACCTAAGTTCCCTAGATCTCGGTCAAGAGATCTGTTTGCAGATGTTGGCTTAATCTATTCTGTCGTGTCTTCTCTATCTAAGCTCCCTAGATCTCAGTCAAGAGATCTGTTTGGTTGTGAGGTTGGAAATTATAGCGATTCTGGTTTAGATTGAACCATTTGATGCTTTTGGATCCGGGTTTCATTATCTTACATGGTTGTTCATGTCTAGTTTCCTCTTATTTCTCTTTGAGTTGGCTATTAGGATGTGTTGGTTGCATTTGGAACAGATTAGTAGTTTATTTTTCAAACTATTGTTGCCTAAAATTTTGCTTCTTCGCTCGAGCGACACTTTTCAGTATTCTCAGTATTTTTGCAGGTCTATAAAACTACTGAAAGTTGGCATTCTTCGCTCGAGTGAAGATTCTTGCACTCGAGCGGTGGTTTTCTGTCTGTAAAACTTTTTGGAGTTTGTATTCTTCACTTAAGCTAAGCTTGTTGTGCTCGAGCGACACATCTTGCGCTCAAGTGAGCTATGCGTATATCAGTTCGTAAAGTCACTTTTTTATCCTTCTCTCTCTAAACACTTCAAAACCCTATTTTCTATCACACTCTCTCTCTCTCTCTCTCTCTAAAACTCATCTATTTCACTTAAATCCGCCTAGATCCGTCGATCTTTTCACCCATGTGCCTTTGTTAAAAAGATAGAGCTCAATGACGGATTTGTTCTAATCGGAGCAAAGTTGGTTTTTGGCATCTATGAGTTTTCTACTCTCTCCCTCTTGTCTTCTAAACTTGAGGAAGGGATTCTTCACACCTTCTATGAGTTTTAACTTAGTTATTTGCAATTTCCAAACAATATTGTGATTTTGGGGATTTTTGAAACAAATCAAGGGTTTTGGGTTAAAGATCAAAAAATGGGGGTTTTTTTTTTTATTTACAATGGATTCTTGGAAATGTTTGTGGTGTTGGAAATAAAGTTGAGTTGTGATAAAATGGTTGATTTTGATGTTTGGGATTGATATTGGAAGAAAAAAGGGGTTTTGCCCTAATAATGTCAAATGTTGATTTTATATACATTATGAAATTGTGTAGACACCCCATTTTTTGCCGCCCTTAAGATTTAGGCGCCTCAAGTTGATCACTCGATGATAAAAGTTATGCTGTACAAATGTTCGATTCTTCAGCAAGAAGAGCTTCTAAATGCCAACCTTACACCCCATTTTGACCAAAACTATTTTTAGACCTTAAAGCCCTCTTTTTCAAAATATTTTTCCAAATGTTTCCACGATGTTCTGAGGCTCGCATTTCGTAAAATATTGCACTTTTCGGTAAACCGAGCAAGGACAAAGTAAAAATAAATAAAAGGGAGGTGAACTCTTTGAAAAATCTTTAAAACCTCTTATTTATAGGTTTGGAGTTGAAAAAAATTGGAGGAGAGGGAAGAAAACTAGTTAGGGAAATGGTTGAGCATGAAACCATTAAGGAAGAACTGAATAACCTTTACTAAAATAGGCATATCTTTTTGTACACTTAGAATTTAGTTGTAAGGCCACCACCATTGGAAATTGGACTTCTGAGGCATCAATTTAGACTCAAGAATCTCCTAAAGCTGAGTCCAGATGAGGAAAATATGGCCGTTTGAAATTAGGCATCAATCCGGTTAAGATAAAAATGAGCAACATTTACTAAAATAGGCATATCTCTTTGTACACTTAGAATTTAGATGTGAGGATGAAGCCATTGGAAAGCACACTTCTAGGGCTTCAATTTAGACTCAAGAATCACCTGAAACTAAGTTCGGATGAGGGAGATATGCCTGTTTGAAGTCGGGCCTCAAAGCATATTTTTGTAGCCGGCTGCCCACTATTAGTGGCTTGCTGGCCACTTGTGTAAAATGTAGATATTTGTTGCCAGCTGTCCCCCAAAAGCTCCAGCTATTCCTATATAGATATTTCCGACGTGAGAGGCTGTTTTTCTATATATACAACTCCAACCCTCATGTTTTTAGGTTACAAAAAATTCCAAAAGTCCCAAAACTTGAAATTCTCTCTCTATCTCTATCTTGCAACATACACACCTTACCCAAACACTTCCTAAACCAATATTGGAGCTCTCCTTGCTGAGATTATTGAGTCCAAATTTCAGCCCTTGAGAGTGAGAACTTGCGGGTTTGTTAACAAAAGAGTTGTCTTACTTCAAGAGGTATAATTTTGAGCATCTTTACACTACTCGTTTTCTATCTTTTCTTGCTGATTTTGAACTGCTTTTACACTATTTTTATGGGTTGGAACTTGTGGTTCAAAGCTACCAGAGGTGGAGTGGTTAACCACTCTTCTTTGAACCTTGTTCTCTAAGCTTTTGCCTTCGTGTTTCCCATTCTTTTCTCAACTTTTTTTGAGCTTTTTACCATTGAATTTTAGAGTTTTTCAAAGGCTAAAAATGTTGTTTTGAGGTCCCAAAAAAGGAGGGGTTAGCCACCCCTCCTTATGCTTGTTTACTATCTTACATTCTCCATTATTTTAGCTTACTCTTTTAGCTTTTTTTACATCAATTCCAGCACTGTTTTAGTTTGATTTAGGACTGTTTTGAGGTGTTTATTTCATTTAAGCTTTGTATAGTATGCTTGTAGTGTAATGGTCCTCATAGGTTTAGTGTTTTAGGCATTAGACATCAACCTATTTGAGTTGATAGCATTTATTTCAAGCTTTCTATACTTGTGATCACCTCTAAGCATCTCTACAACCTCCCTCATTTCTTGATTTTTCGTTCGCTTTCAGAGTAATTTCAATTGATGGATTGTTTAAGCTTGAGATTGAGGTCGTTGTTCTTAATGGTTTAATCTCTCTGAAGGTTCATTACCAAAGGCATGACATCTCTCTCATGCCTAAAACAACCCTTTGTTTGACACTTGTTTCCATTAGAGGACTTAAAGCTCATTATTGGACTTAATTGACTAATGAATGGAAGGTAATATAAAAAAGGGTAATCAATGGTTTAAAAATTGAACAAGATAATAAAATGGTTTAGGTTCAATCGGACATTAATTGAACCCATAGAGTCTTGAGTCGTCTCATACTTGATAGTGATGAAAACGGTTCAAGAATCAATGTCAACCCTTCCCTTGATCAATCCATGATAGGGATGAGGTTTTGAGAGTTTTTTATTGTGCATTTATTGAAATTGTATCCCTTGATTTATAAGCCATCATGCAATGAAATTGTGCCGATTGATGGCTTGTGAATCGAGCTTACCTCTCCTTTGAGTTGTTCGATGATAAGGAGAGGCAGGGTGGACAGACATCCCCTGAGAATGCCCTGTTTGTGCTCTATTTGTTATCAGTTGCAGCAGGAGAAACCCAACATTAGTGGCCAGCAACCTACTTTTAGGGGGTGGTAGGCCACTTTTAATGGCCAGCCGGCCACCATTTCTATCCTACCGAGCACTTTTGTCCACCAAACAGTACCTTTTTTTTTACAAAATAGAGTAGAGGCAGAGGTAAAACACTGCAAGTTTGTGGCTGCAAAACAAAACCCTCTTGGTAGCAAAACAGAGGCATCTTCGGGTGGAAAATCCGCTTGCACGCATGAGTCATCCCTCGTCCCTCGGGGCTCGTTAAATTATGCTTGTAGTAGTTAGTTAGTTAAGTTAATTAATGATGTTTTGTAGTCAATTAATTAGTTTAAATTCTAATTTGTAATTAATTAGTTAGAATAGCTAGTTAATTTTTGTGTTGTACTTAATTAATTAGCTAGAGTAGTTAGTTAATTTGTGGTGTTGTAATAATTAGTTAGTATAGTTAATCTATTTCATTTGGTTTGTAATAGTTAGTTAATTAGCTTAGCTAGTCCATTTATTCGGACCCTCCTGTGCGAGGGCCAATATGTAATAATTTGTGTATGTTTTCCAACCCCACGTCTTTCTCCCTTTTATTTACTTGCTTATGATGGTTAGTTTAGAACATCATGTTTCTTTTAGCATTTCCCATGTTTGCATCCATTTGTTTTGTATGCATGAGGTTCGGCTCATCATTCTAACAAGCATTGTCGTTTAAATACTTTGTTGAAAATGTGTTGAAACTACATGCTATCAAGTTGTTTCAAATGCCATATTAGTAGGCAAGCCTATTAATTACATATTGCATGCGTTGCATTAGGCATATTTCATTAGTTAGGATCATGCATTTTTCTAACTATTTTCTCTCTTTTGACTCGCCTTGGGAATTGGGGTAAGCTTTATTGCTTTAGCATATTGTATAAGTGTGATTATTGCCATGTCGAACATATTTCCATGAGGCTAAATGCTTGAGTGTTATATCTGTTTGAATGCCTGTGGATGAAGGCTACTTGCTTAAATTGGGATAATTTGAGTAATGTACATATGAGATCACTTTTTCAAGTGGTACATATTTCAATCACTTTTCAAAATAAACATGAAATCGAAGTGTTCCAAATTTTGCAAATTAGTCTATACTTGTGTGCAACACATAGCAAAATTAGCCTAAATAATTGGAACAAGAGCATATAATGTAAATAAAAATCACATCATGATTAGTAAAGGCTGATCTTTGATCGGGCGAGCAGGGGTGCTCAATTCATGATCTTTCCCTCTCGTACCTAAGTTCCTAAGCCGAGATAATCTTGGTGATGACGGACACGTGGCCTTTGGCACGAGTCATGGGTTTCTTAAATTTCCCATAAATATTTAGGTGGCGACTCTATATCTGGCAAAGCAGTCCATTTTTGGCATTTTGATTCAAAAATCGATTTTCAAAAGATTTGCTAGATTTGGACTCTTTTGTGTTTATCTATTTCACATTGCACGTATGAGATTAGATTCAAAACCACGGGAGTCCAAACTGTAGGGCTAGTCGTATCCGAAAGGAGCACGAAAAGTCGAGCTACAAATTGGTGTTGGGAATATGAAATTGGATTGGCTTTGATGAGGTTGGTGGAGTTGGATATGTATTATCACTTACATCTCAAAAATTTGGAAAGTTTATCTTTAATGAGATTTCAGTATCTATTTAGAAATATATGTTTTGGGCTATCGGTGTAGGATAGCTATGATTGTTGTAGAAATTGCATAAGAATTAGGGGAATTGAAACTATTTTCTCATTCATTTGCATTGAGCATTATCTCACATTTATACATTGGAAATGTTTATCATTTTGAGAAAAATTGGTGAATTTGAGAAACATGTATTGTCTCATTGAAATAAGTTGGCCTGAGTGTCCATGGTGAAAGTCCTAAAAACCGTGCATATACATGTGTACCGATCCCGCAGACGAAATATCCGTAAAATGGCAATAGTAGTGCTTATATAGCCTACGTTTACATGAGTGCCAGTTCACGGTTTCCCTCAAACGAAATTTCCGTAAAAGGTTGTATTCTTTTGAGATTCCCAGAGTGTAATTCATTACCTTGTTTTCTATTGTAAAGGAAATGAATTATGATATTAACATGGCATTGCATAGTTTTGGAAAGAGATATAAAATGTTTTGGCATAAGCATTGCATATGCATCCACCTTATAGTTTTGTTAAGATTCATATACTGTGTTGAATTATTTCTACTAGGCTTTGGCTCACCTTATGTGGGAAAACATTTCAGATGCTAATGATATGTCTCGGCCAAGGCAATAGCTTGGGAGGACTTGGAGCAAGAGCTTCATTTTGTTGATTCCTTTTTTTTTTTTTTTTTTGGGGGGGGGGGGGGGGGGAGGACTTGGTGTAAGGGCCTTTAACTGTATTGGACTAAAATTCCACTTTGTTTTTTGGAAAGTTGTAAGCCTTTAGTGCATTTATTATCTTTTTTATTTTCATATCCTATCTTTTGTTGTAACATATACTATAGATTCAGGATTAGACTTCTGAATGTATATCTACATATGTTACTCTTTTGTACAAGTAATTGGGACTAATGGAAGATAACTATTTCATCGCACGTTATTACGTAATTAATACTGTGGATGGTTTATTGTAATTATTTTAGGGCGCTACAACTTGGTATCAGAGCCAGGTTTAGAGAAGAGGGCAGCCGCTTCCCTGTTATCAGTGTGGGCAGTTAGGACATGTAAGGAGGTTTTGCCCTCAGTCAAGTGGCACACCTGGTGCTTCTAGTTTGAGGCAGACATAGAGCCACCAGCTTACATAGTCAGCACAAGCCTTGAGGATCAATTAGGGGTCCTCTTCGACCCAGTCAGTGTATCAGACTTATGCTCCGAGGGGTGAGCAGGTGGAGTAGAGGCCTACAGGATGTGTGTATGTTGTTACCACGTCAGACTTAGTGCCAGCGCCTTCAGTTGTGAGAGGTACTTTCTTGTTATGCAATTCTATTGCCAATGTGTTGATTGATACGAATGCATCCCATTCTTTTATCTCTTCTGCATTTGCGTCGACATTGGGGTTAGAAGTGGCTCGGTTAGCATCTCCACTCGGGGTAGAGTCTCATGTGGGTGGCGAAGTTGTTTTGGACCAGGGGTGTTGGGGTTGTGATATAGAGGTTGCCGGTCACTGACTTCCTTTTTCATTTGCATTGATTGACATATTGAGTTTTGATGCTATATTAGGTATGGACTGGTTGTCATCCTATCTGGCTGTCATAGATTGTTACTGTCAGAGAGTTACTGTATGTACCTCGAGTGGAGATTGTTTTCATTTCATGGGGGACAGAGTCGATAGAGCCTTGTTACCTGTGTGTGATCAGCGTGGTCGGGGTGAGCTTAGTTTCTTTCTTGCTACATTCTTGAGTGTTGAGAGTGATGTGGTCCGAGTTGAGTTACCGACGGTAGTTTGTGAATACCCGGATATCTTTCATGAGGATCTCACTAGTTTACTACCTCACCGTGAGATTGAATTCTCTATTGACTTAGTTCCTGGCACGACATCGATTTCTATGGCACCATATAGATTTGCACCTGCCGAGTTGAGTGAGTTGAAGATCCAACTCTAGGAATTGCTAGATAAGGGTTTTATCTACCCTAGTACTTCGCCTTGGAGAGCACTACTCTCTTTGCCAAGAAAAAAGATGGTGCATTATGACTTTGTATTGATTACCAAAAGTTGAACTGAGTAACTGTTAAAAACAAATATCCAATGCCTCGTATAGATGATTTGTTCGACCAGTTGAAGGGGTCTTGTTGTTTCTCTAAGATAGACTTGAAATCGGGTTATCACTAATTGAGGGTAAGGGAAGAGTATATCTAGAAAACGACATTCCGTACGCAGTATGGCCATTACAAGTTCCTAGTGATGCCTTTTGGGTTAACCAACGCATTGGCCATATTTATGGATTTGATGAATTAGATCTTTCGTGAGTTCCTAGACCGTTTTGTAATTGTCTTCATTGATGACATTTTGATTTACTTACCCTCCGAGGAGGAGCACAAGGAACACTTGCGAGTTATGCTTGAGTTGCTTAGAGCCCACAAACTGTATGTTAAGTTCGGAAATTGTGAATTCTGGTTGAAAGAAGTAAAGTTCTTAGGCTATGTGGTATTCGAAGGAGGAGTGACTATAGACTCTACTAAGATAGAAACAGTACAAGAGTAGGAACAACCTAAGAATGCCTTTGAGATCTGTAGTTTCTTAGGGTTGGCTAGGTATTATCATTGGTTTGTGAAAGATTTCTCTAGGTTGGCCTCACCGTTGACTAGACTGACGAGGAAGGGAATCAAATTTGTGTGGAGTGAGACTTGTAAGAAGTCATTTCTAGAGCTTAAGGTTAGACTTGCCACTGCTCCAGTGTTGATTATTCCGGAGAGTGGTTTGGGCTATTCTGTGTACTGTGATGCATCACGGGAAAGCTAGGGTTGTGTTTTGATGCAAGGGAGAAAGGTAGTAGGCTATTGCTGACGTCAGCTGAACACACATGAGAGGAACTATCCTGCCCATGATTTAGAACTAGTAGCTGTGATCTTTGCCTTGAAGATTATGAGGCATTACCTATGTGGTGAGAAGTTTGAGGTGTTTTCTAATCACAAGAGTTTG
The DNA here is from genome assembly GCA_030407325.1 of Camellia japonica. Classification (NCBI taxonomy): domain Eukaryota; kingdom Viridiplantae; phylum Streptophyta; class Magnoliopsida; order Ericales; family Theaceae; genus Camellia; species Camellia japonica. The sequence continues at coordinate 126,214,082 of JAPPVO010000032.1, forward strand.
AGGCACCTGTTTTCATAGAAAGATTTGAATCTGAGGCAGAGGAAGTAGATGGAGTTTATGGAAGACTATGATTTTGAGTTGCACTATCATCATAGAAAGGCCAATGTAGTAGCTGATGCCTTGAGTAGGAAATCCATTAGTAGTGCAGCTTGTATTGCCATCTGAGAATGGGAGATGTTGGGTGCTATTGGAGAGTTTGACTTGCATCTTGGCAAGTCTGTTTAGTCGGTAGCTTTGTTTTCGGTAGTTGCACAACATACTAAGTTATAGAAGCACAAAATGGTGACCTTGAGGTAGAAACCCTCCAAGAGAAGATCTTTACTGGAAAGGTAGAGAAGGGCTTGATGGTGTATTCTGACTCAAGTGTTAGATACCTTGACCGTCTTTTCGTGTCGGAGTCTTGCCGAGAGGAAGTACTCCGAGAGTTTCATCATTCACACCTTGCAATGCACCCGGGAGGCACAAAGATGTATCACGACCTTAGCAACCAGTTTTGGTGGAACGAAATGAAGAAGGATGTAGCTGTGTTTGTATCAAGGTGCCTTACTTGTCAACAAGTAAAGGCCGAGCATCAGAGGCCAGTAGGTTTGTTGTAAACCTTGCCTATAGCCAAATGGAAGAGGAAGCATATCACGATGGATTTTATTGTGGGTCTTCTGTGGTCTTAAAGGGGTAATGACGCCATTTTGGTGGTGGTTGACCGATTGACCAAGTCAGCACACTTTGTACCTATGCACACGAGTGACTTGGTTGATTATCTAGCCGACATTTATATTAGGGGTATAGTTCGACTTCATGGGGTTCCTGTGACTATTGTTTCGGATAGAGATTCGAGTTTTACGGCTCGGTTGTGGTAGAGCCTGCAGAATGCCTTGGGCACTAGGTTGACTTTTAGTATCGCCTATTATCCTCAGGCTGATAAACAGTCAGAGCATACTATTTAGATCCTTAAGGATATGCTTCAAGGTTGTGTCTTTGACTTTAAGGGGTCGTGGAAGAGGCACTTACCCTTAGTAGAGTTTGCCTATGACAACAGTTTCCAGTCAAGTATTGATATGTCACCATTTGAGGCCTTGTACGGCCGACCGTGTAGATCTCTTATGTGTTGGGTCAAGGTAGGTGATGCACTTATGATTGGTCCAGAGGTAGTTTGGGAAACGACAAAGAAAGTTGCATTTATCCGTAAAAGGTTGGTTACAGCTTAGAGTCATCAGAAGAGTTATGCCGACCGCAGGAGGAGACCGTTATCCTTTGAGGTAGGGGTGCAACTTGGGCGGGCTCAACCCGAGTAACCCGAGCCCAGCCTAATTTTTTTTAGGGCTTGGACAAAATATTTTCAAATTCGGTACGGGTTTGGGCAAAAATTCAAAAGCCCGAATTAAATTTGAGCGAGCTTGGGCAAAGACGTCAAACAACCCGAGCAACCCGAAACCCGAATTATACATATATAGATATATAAAAATATTAAATATATATATAAATTATTACCCATTACATGATATTAAAGTAATTTATATTATTAAATCATATTGTATATATATTATATATACAAATAACATAAAATCTTACTTTTTTTCTTTTTATTTTCACTCATAAATTGTAAGGACTACTATAGTGGCATCTCTCTTGCATTATATAAATTATTTGTTTTGATGGTATTAATGATTTTTTATTAAAAAAAAAATAGAGTCAAATTTTAATAATTTAATAATGTAGCTGCAAAAAAAAAAAAAACTAAAATTCATTTACAATTCGGGCAATTCAGGCAACTCAGACAATTCGGGTTTAACTCGGATCGGGCTTGGGCAGACAACCTCGGGTTACAATTCAGGCTTGGGCAGGTCTCGGCACAACTTGGGTTGGGCTGGGTTTGGACAACCTTCCAACCCGACCGAACTCGCCCGAGTTGCACCCCTACTTTGAGGTGGATGATCATGTCTTCTTAAAGATATCACCTAGACGGGGTTTGATGAGGTTTGGGAAGAGCGGGAAGTTGTCTTCTAAGTTTATTGGGCCTTTTGAGATCCTAGAGCGGATTGGGAAGGTAGCTTATCGTTTGGCCTTGCCGTCACAGCTTTCCATGGTTCATGACGAGTTTCATATATGTATGCTTCAGAAGTATGAGCCAAATCCATCACACGTGTTGGATTGGACGGAATTAGAGGTAGACGAGGATGCTTCGTATGAGGAGAAACTGGTTAGAGGTTTAGACACTCGAGACCAAGTCTTGCGAGGCAAGACGATTCCTTTCGTAAAAGTGTTATGGCGATACCACAGGGTTGAAGAGGCCACTTAGGAGCGTGAGGCCGAAGTCTGTGAGAAGTATCCAGACCTATTTGTTGATGTTTGAACATGTATTGAAAACTTTGTTGTGCTAATGTAATATAAACATTGTATATGTTTTGGGAATGTGAATTGTATATTCAGTATTGAAAACTCGTTTATCATGTTAATAAGAAAGGATGATCAGTGAATGGGTGGTGGTGATGAATTTAAATTATTATCATTGTTGTAATTGGTTTAACATGGTTTTAATGTTTGGTTTAAAATTTTGGGGATGAAATTCCTTAAGGGGGGAAGTTATAGCGATTCTGGTTTAGACCAAACCATTTGATGTTTTTGGATCTGAGTTTCATTATCTTATATAGTTGTTTATGTCTTGTTTTCCCTTATTTCTCTTTGAGTTGGCTATTGGGATGTGTTGGTTACGTTTGGAATAGGTTGGTAGCTTGTTTTTCAAACTATTGTTGCCCAGAATTTTGCTTCATTGCTCTAGCGACGCTTCTTCGCTCTAGCGACACTTGTTCGCTCGAGCGGTCCTTGTGTATTCTTAGTATTTTTGTAGGTTTGCAAAACTACTGGAAGTTGGCATTCTTCGCTCGAGCAAAGCTTTTTGCGCTCGAACGGTGGTCTTCTATCTGTAAAACTTCTGGGAGTTTGTATTCTTCACTCAAGCTAAGCTTCTTGTGCTCAAGTGATGCAACTTATTGTGTGTGGTAGCTCAAGTGACACATCTTGTGCTCGAGCGAGCTGTGCGTATATCAGTTCGTAAAGTCATTTTTTCATCATTATCTCTCTCTAAACATTTCAAAACCCTATTTTCTCTCACTCTCTCTCTAAAACTCATCTATTTCACTCAAATCCGCTTAGATTCGTCGATATTTTCACCCGTGTGCCTTTGTTAAAAAGATAGAGCTCGACGAGGGCTTCGTTCTAATCGGAGCAAAGGTCGTTTTCGGCGTCTTTGAGTTTCCTACTCTCTCCCTCTAGTCTTCTAAACTTAAGGTAAGGATTCTTCACACCTTCTATGAGTTTTAACTTAGTTATTTGCGATTTCCAAACAATATTGTGATTTTGGAGATTTTTGAAACAAATCTAGGGTTTTGGGTTAGAGATCAAAAAGGGGTTTTTTTTATAATGGATTCTTGGAAATGTTTGTAGTGTTGGAAATAAAGTTGAGTTGTGATAAAATAATTGATTTTGATACATAGGATTGATATTGGAAGAAAAAATGGATTTTTCCCTAATAATGTCAAATGTTGATTTTATATGTATTACGGAATTGGTGTTGGGAATATGAAATTGGATTGACTTTGATGAGGTTGGTGGAGTTAGATATGTATTATCACTCACATCTCGAAAATTTAAAAGTTTATCTTTAATGAGATTTAAATATCTGTTTAGAAATATCTATTTTGGTCTATCGGTAGAGGATAGTTATGATTGTTGCATAAATTGAATGAGAATTAGGGAATTGAAACTATTTTCTATTCTTTCTCATTGAGCATTATCTCATATATATACATTGGAAATGTTTATCATTTTGAGAAAAATGGGTGATTCTGGGAAACATATATTGTCTCGTTGAAATAAGTTGGCCTAAGTGTCCATAGTGAAAGTCCTAAAAACCGCGTGTCTATATGGGTGCCGATCTCGTGGATGAAATATCTGTAAAGTGGCAATAGTAGCGCTTGTATAGCCTACGTTTACATGAGTGTCGGTTCACGGTTTTCCACGGATGAAATTTTCGTGAAAGGTTATATTTGTTTGAGATTTCCAAAGTGTGATTCACTGCCCTATTTTCTATTGTAAACAAAATGAATTATGATATTAACATGGCATTGCATAGTTTTGGAAAGAGATATAAACGTTTTGGCACAAGCATTGTATATGCATCCACCTTATAGTTTTGTTAAGATTCATACACTGTGTTGAATTATTTCTACTGGGCTTTGGCTCACCTTATGTGGGAAAACATTTCAGGTGCTAGTGATATACCTCTGCCAAGGCAATAGCTTGGGAGGACTTAGAGCAAGAGCTTTATTTTGTTGATTCCTTTTTTTGTATATGTTTTGTACAGGCTACGGGCCTTTAACTGTATTGGACTTAAATTTCACTTTATTGTAACCAAGTACTGTCTTGCAAAGTTGTAAGTCTTTAGGGAATTTATTATATGTTTTATGTTCATATATTATTTCTTGTTGTAACATATGATATAGATTCAGGATTATACTTGTAAATGTATATCTGCATATGTTACCCTTTTGTACAAGTAATTGGGATTAATGGAAGATAACTATTTCATCGCATGTTATTGCGTAATTAATATTGTGGATGGTTTATTGTAATTATTTGGGGGCGTTACAGAAATCAACACCCACAAGAAGATATATATTGGAAGAGAATGATGGCCAATTTCACTATTTCAAGGGTGAATTTCACACATTTATGATTTTTGTTTTCACCTTTTACTATAAAAATGATTTTTCACAAATTTTAAAACATTCTCTCTCTCTCTCTCTCTCTCTCTCTCTCTCTCTCTTCATAAGATAGCGATTAATGCATATCAACATATTTTTATAAACCCAAACTTAAAAAATCGTACTTAACTTAATACCTAAATATCCTTTCCCGGATCACTTAAACAATTTATTGCCCACAGTCCCCTAGCTCACTTTTTCTCAAATAATTGCGAACCAAGGAAGTGAAAGGAACAATGAAAGGTCATGTAAAGGCCTTAATGGGTGTCTCAAAAAAATTTGTTAGAAGAATTGAAATCCACATGCAATTGGCCGTCAAGAGATAGCTAAATTACTTTGTAGCTATCACATCTACAAATGGGTTGTACATGTCCGCGTGTTTGAGTACCCGAAAGTGTCTCCAATCACCCCACTGCTTTTAGAGCATGTGTGACCATCAACACATTACCTTTTTTACATTCTATTGTATTTCAATCTAATTTAATTGGTTTTACTTTATTAATTCACTTTTAACTCTTCCATATTGATATATAATATATTAACATTTTTAAAATTATAATATGTAATCAATTTTGTTTGAAAATATTTTTAAGGAAAAATATCGTATTAGGGTTTACAAAAATAATAATTACAAATTCATGAAAAGACTTATAAATATTAATAATTTTAATTATAATTTTTTTTAGAAATTTATATATATTTTTTTAGTCATCAATAACATGTAATTACCCTTATTTTTAAAGCATAATAGTATTAGTTTAACATCATAATCTATATAGACTTTGTGGGAACTCTAACTTTTATATCAAATTTATTGATTTCGTATTTTATTTTAAGTATTTTAAAATAATGAATGGTATATTTTAAAAAATTACATTTGTTATCCATTTCTTTTTAAAACAAATGTAGTTTAATTATGTAACTATGATTATTCAATCAACATGATTCTTTGGACACATAATCTTCTAATATCTTACAATATAAACGATTCAAATCATCAAGATGAGTTCTACAATGGGCCTGCAATGGCCCAACTATAGCGTTTTTGGTTTTGACCCGACCTATTTGATATTTTGGATCTAGGTTTCATTGTCTTATACCGTTGTTCATGTCCTGTTTCCCTTTACTTCTCTTTGAGTTTGACTTTTGGGATGTGTTGGTCGTGTTTGGAACAGGTTGGTAGCTTGTTTTTCAAACGGTTGTTGCCTAGAATTTTGTTCCTTCGCTCGAGCGACACTTCTTATGCTCGAGCAGTATTTGTGAACCTCCAGTACTTTTGCAGGTCTGTAAAAATACTACGAGTGTGTATTCTTCACTCGAGCTACGCTTCTTGCACTCGAGCGACGACCTTTTGTCTATAAAACTTTTGGGAGATTGTATTCTACGCTCAAGCAAAGATTCTTGAGCTCGAGTGGAACAACTTATTGTGTCTAGTCGCTCGAGCGATACTTCTTGCACTCGAGCGATTTGTGCGTATATAAGTCCATAAAAATCACTTTTTACATCACTTTTTCATCTTCCTCTCTCCCTAAACATTTCAAAACCCTAAGTCGAGACTCTCTCTCTCTCTCTCTCTCTCTCTCAAACTCACATTCTCTCTACAAATACACCTAGATCCATCGAGTTCTTCACTCGTGCCCCTTTGTTAAAAAGGTAGAGCACGTCGTGGGCTTCCTTTTGATCCGAACAAAGTTGGGTTTCGGCATCGTTGAAGTGTCTTCATTCTTTGTCTTGTCTTCTAAGCTTGAGGTAGGGATACTTCTACACTTTTTTATGAGTTTTAACTTAGTTATTTGTTAATTCTAAACAATATTGCGATTTTGGAAGATTTTGGAACAATTTAGGGTTTTGGGTAAAAATCAAAAGAGGGGTTTTTAAAAGGATCCTTGAAAATGATTTTGATATGGAAAATGATGTTGAGTTTATAAGAAATGGTTGGTTTTGATACTTGGGATTCGTTTTGGAAGGAAAAGGGATTTTTCCTAAATATTTCAATTGTTGATTTTATATAAATTATCAAATTGATAGCAAAATTGTGAAATTGGATTGATATTGGTGAGGATGGTGGAGTTAGATATGTATTATCGTTTATCTCTTGAAAGTTGGAAAGTTTATCTTTATCAAACATTGTTTATCTATTTAGACATATTTGTTTTGGGCTATCGCTGGAGGATAACTATGAGTGTTGTAGAAATTGCATGTGAATTAGGAGAATTGAAACTATTTTCTAATTCATTTGCATTGAGCATTATCTCACGTCTATACATTGGAAATGTTTATCGTTTAGGAGAAAAAATGGGTGAATCTGGAAAACATGAATTGTAATATTGAAATAATTGGCCTGAGTGTCCATGGTGAAAGTCTTAAAAACCGCGCATATACATGGGCGCCGATCCCATGGACAAAATTTTCATGAAATGGCAACAGTAGTGCTTGTATAACCTACGTTTACATGAGTCCCGATTTATGATTTTCTCCGGACGAAATTTCTGGGAAAGGTTGTATTGTTTTGAAATTTCTAGAGCGTGATTCATTGCCTTATTTTTCTATTCCGAAGGAAGTGATTTATGATATTATTATGGCATTGCATAGTTTTGGAAAGAGATATAAAATGTTTTAGCACGAGCATTGTATATGCATTCACCTTATAACTTTGTTAAATTCATATACTGTGTTGGATTATTTCTACTGGGTTTTGGCTCACCCTATGTGGGAAAAATATTTCAAGTGCTAATGATATACTTCCGCCAAGGCAATAGCTTGGGAGGACTTGGCGTGAGAGCTTATTTTGTGCATTTGATGTATTATTTTTGTACAAACCAAGGGCTTTAATTGTATTGGACCTAAGTCCACTTTTGATGTAACCAAGACTCGTCTTGGAAAGATGTAAGCCCTTAGGGAATTTCTTATCTGTTTAACTTCCATTATCTTTCGTAGCTTGCAACATATGCTATAGATTCAAGGTAAGGCATTGTGAATGCATACTGCATATATTTCTCTTTTGTAAATTCAATTGGACTTGATGGAAGATATTGAGGATGGATTATTGTATTTATTCCGGGGCATTATAACTTAGTATCAAAGCGTACGAGATTTGAATACTTTGGGTACGTGGGAAGTGGCTCTTACCACAATGGGTTTATCTCGCTTGAGAGAGATGTTTGTATGTTTGGTATGCTATGTGATAACATGCTCATGTGATTATATAGGTATGAGATTTAATTCCTAAGATATTGATTGGGTCTACGAGTTTCTAAAAGTCCAATTAGAAAAGCACTTGATCACTGATGTTTCTAATTGGAACTCTAGCAATGCCGCGGGATGATCATTATCTAGGAAGCAAATTCGTATGTGTTTATGTGACTACATGCTTATGTGGAGTGAATTACTGTTGTCCATCACATTAGGACATGAGTGAGTTAGCTTCGGCACATTTATAAATGTTCTAATCTCTTTGTTACCTTTATTAAGATGTTAGGGCGTGCACGTGCACGTGGCGTGGTGGTAGGCGTGGTATGCCTAAAAGGCTTTAGGTGATTTTATCGGATAAGATTTTGGCGCAAGAAGAAGGGGTTAGTCAAGCCAATGTGGCCGAATCGGTTGGTCAGCAAGCCATAGGCGCTTTGGCTCGTGAATGGCCGGAGCTTTGCAGGAATCCATAGACATTCTCAAAACTGAGAATCAAGTCCAGGCCGAAGTTGCTGAAGCAAGGCCGTCTGTCTTAAAGAGGGAGTTCTTCCGATCTAACCTGGACGAGTTTTTAGGTGATCATAAGGAGCCACTGAAGGCGGATAAGTGGCTAGAACAAATGGTGAAGACGTTCGAGATGCTTGGCATCGAGGACGATGAGTTGAGAGTGACCTTGGCATCCTTCCAAGTGAAGGGAAATACGGGTTAATGGTAGAAGTATGCATGTGGGTGCATTAGGGTGACTTAGGAGGCCTTTGTCAACGCTTTCTAGGACAAGTTCTTGCCTTCCACTGCTAGGGAGAAGTTGAGAGATCAATTTCTGATGCTCAAGCAGCTTAGTTTTCTAGTAGCCAAGTTTGAGGCAGCTTTCACTAGCCTCTCTAGATTTGCACCAGAACTCATGGCGATAGAGAAACACCGTTGTATAGAGTTCGAGAAAAGGTTGAGGACCGAACTTCTTTTCAAGGTAGCTGGGTCAATGATTAGGGACTACGGACGCCTTGTGGAGGTGACGACTCATCTTGATACCGTAGTTTAGGCAGATGAGGAATGGATAAAGGGCTCTAGGAGGAGTCAGGAGGTTCAAGGGAAGAACCGGGACAGTAAGAGGTAGAGAGGTTCCATCCTACAGTAGTCCCAGGCAGCACAGTCTAGGTCCATCTTTCCTATGCCGAGTTCAGGTTCAGGGAGAGGTAATCCGGAAGGTTTCTCTTGTTATAAGCGTGGCCAGTTGGGTCACAAGTCTCCAGCTTGCCCACAGAAAGAAGGAGGGCAACAGTCTGCACCGTCTACGGCTCATTCTCAGAGCCAAAGTTAAGAGAGAGGGCAGTTGCCTACCTGTTATCAGTGTGGACAGTCAGGGCATATGAAGAGGTTTTGCCCTCAGTTGGGTAGCACACCTGATGCGTCTGGTTTGAGGCAGGCATAGAGCTACCAGCCTGCACAATTAGCACAGGCCTCAAGGGCCAATCAGGAGGCCTCTTCGACCTAGTCAGTGTATCAAACTTACGCTTCAAGGGGTGAGCAAGTGAAGCAGAGACCTACGGGGCATGTGTATGCTGTTACCAAGCCAGACTTAGTGCCAGCGCCTTTGGTAGTACGATGTAACTTCTTGTTGTGTAATTCTATTGCCAATGTGTTAATTAATATGGGTGCATCTCATTCATTCATCTCTTATGCATTTGCATCGGCATTGGGATTAGAATTGGCCCGGTTAGCATCTCCACTCAGTGTAGAGTCACTTGTTGGTGGTGAGATTGTATTAGAATAGGGGTGTCAGGGTTGTGAGATAGAGGTTATCGGTCTCTGTCTTCTTTTTGCATTTGTGTTGATTGATATGTCGAGTTTTGATACTATATTGGGTATGGACTGGTTGTCATCGTATCGGGATGTCATAAATTGTTACCATCAGAGGGTTACTGTATGTACCTTGAGTGGCGATTGTTTTTATTTCATGGGAGATAGAGCCGATAGAGCTTCATTGCCAGTATGTAATCCACGAGGTCGGAGTGAGCTTAATTGTCTTCTTGCAAACTTCTTGAGTAGTGAGTGTGATAAAGTTCGTATCGAATTGCCAAGGGTAGTTTGTGAATACCCAGACATTTTTCCTGAGGCTCTCACTAGTTTACTACCTTACCATGAGATTGAGTTCTCTATTGATTAGTGTTTGGCACAGCACCGATTTCTAAGGCACCGTATAGATTTGCTCCTGCCGAATTAAGTGAGTTGAAGATTCAACTCCAGGAATTGTTAGATAAGGGTTTTAATCTGCCATAGTATTTTGCCTTGGGGAGCACCAACTCTCTTTGCCAAGAAGAAAAATGGTGCGTTGCGACTTTGTATAGATTACCAGAAATTGAACCCGGTGATTGTTAAGAACAAATACCCAATGCCTCGTATAGGTGATTTGTTTAATTAATTGAAAGGGTCTTGTTGTTTTTCTAAGATAGACTTGAGATTGGGTTATCACTAGTTAAGGGTAAGGGAGGAAGATATCCAGAAGACGTCATTCCATACGCAGTATAGCCATTATGAGTCCCTAGTAATGCTTTTTGGGCTAACCAATGCGCCAGCCATGTTTATGGATTTGATGAATCGAATCTTCTGTGAAATTTTAGACCGTTTTGTGGTCGCCTTTGTTGATGACATCTTAATTTACTCACCCTATGAGGATGAGCACGAGGAACACCTGGGAGTTGTACTTGAGTTGCTTAGAGCCCACAAAGTGTATGCTATGTTTGGGAAGTGTGAATTCTGGTTAGAAGAAGTAAAGTTCTTAGGCCATATGGTATCCGAGGGTGGGGTGACTGTAGATTCATCCAAGATAGAAGCAGGACAAGATTGGGAACAACCTAAGAATGCCTTTGAGATTTGTAATTTCTTGGGGTTGGTCGAGTATTACCGTCGTTTTGTGAAAGATTTCTCTAGATTAGCCTCACTATTGACTAGACTGATGAGAAAGGGAATCAAATTTTTGCGAAGTAAGACTTGTGAGAAGTCATTTCAAGAGCTTAAGATTAGACTTATTACTGCTCCAGTGTTAATTATTCTGGAGAGGAGTTTGGGCTATTCGGTGTATTGTGATGCTTCACGGAAGGTTTGGGTTGTGTCTTAATGTAAGAAGGAAAGGTGGTAGCCTATGGCTCACGTTAGTTGAAAACACATGAGCGAAACTATCCTATCCATGATTTAGAACTAGCAGTTGTGATCTTTGTCTTGAAGATTTGGAGGCATTACCTTTATGGTGAGAAGTTTAAGGTGTTTTCTGATCACAAAAGTCTAAAGTACTTGTTTTCACAGAAAGATCTGAATTTGAGACAGAGAAAGTGGATGGAGTCTATGGAAGACTATGATTTTGAATTGCACTATCATTCGGGAAAGGCCAATGTAGTGGCCGATGTCTTGAGTATGAAATTCATTAGCAGTGTAGCTTGTATTGCCATCCGAGAATGGGAGATGTTGGGTGCTATTGGTGAGTTTGACTTGCGTCTTGGTGAGTCCGTTGAGTCGGCTGCTTTGTTTTCAGTAGTTGCACAACCTACACTTGTAAGCCGAGTTATAGAAGCGTAAAGGGATGACCTTGAGGTAGAAGCCCTCTGGGAGAAGATCTCTAGTAGAAAAGTAGAGAAAGGCTTGAACGTGTATTTTGACTTGAGTGTTAGATATCTTGACCGTCCTTTCATGCTGGAGTCTTGTTGAGAGGAAGTACTCGAAGGGTTTCACCATTCACGCCTTGCGGTGCATCTGGGAGGCACAAAGATGTATCACGACCTTAGCCGCCAGTTTTGGTGGAAGGAGATGAAGAAGGATGTAGCTATGTTTGTGTCGAGGTGCCTTACTTGTCAACAAGTGAAGACCGAGTATTAGAGACCAGCGGGTTTGTAGCAACCCTCACCTATAGCCGAGTGGAAGTAGGAACATATCATGATGGATTTTGTTGTGGGTCTTTTGAGGACTCAAGGGGGTAATGACGCCATTTGGGTGGTGGTTCACTGATTTAGCAAGTTAGCGCACTTTGTATCTATACGAACGAGTGACTTAGTAGATTATCTAGCTGACCTTTACATTAGGGACATAGTCTGACTTCATGAGATCCCTATAACTATTGTTTTGGATAGAGATCCGCGTTTTACGGCTCGGTTGTGGTAGAGCTTGCAAAATGCCTTGGGGTTGACTTTTAGCACCGCCTATCATCCTCAGACTAATGGGCAGTCAGAGCATACTATTTATATCATTGAGGATATGCTTCGAGGTTGTGTCCTTGACTTTAAGGGGTCGTGGAAGAGGTACTTGCCTTTAGTGGAGTTTGCCTATAACAATAGTATGGCACCGTTTGAGGCCTTGTATGGCCGACCGTGTAGATGCCCTGTGTATTAGGCCGAGGTGGATGATGCACCAATGTGGGGTCCAGAGTTAGTCCGAGAAATGATGGAGAAAGTTGCACTTATCCGTAAAAGGTTGGTTACAGCTCAAAGTTATCAGAAGAGTTATGCCAACCGTAGGAAGAGGTCGTTATCCTTTGAGGTGGAAGATCACGTTTTTTTGAAGATATCACCTAGATGGGGTTTGATGAGGTTTGGGAAGAGTGGGAAGTTGTCTCCTAGGTTTATTGGGCCTTTTGAGATCTTAAAGCGGATTGGGGAGATAGCTTATCGTTTGGCCTTGCCGCTATAGCTTTCTGGGGTACAAGACGTGTTTCATATATGTATGCTTAGGAAGTATGAGCTGGATCCATTGCACGTGTTGGATTGGACGGAGTTAGAGGTAGACGAGGATGCCTCGTATGAGGAGAGACCGGTTAGAGTTTTAGACACTTGAGACCAAGTCTTGCGAGGTAAGACGATTCCTTTAGTGAAGGTGTTGTGGCAACACCACGGGGTTGAGGAGGCTACTTGGAACTATAAGGCGGAAGTCCGTGAGAAGTATATGGACCTATTTATTGATGTTTGAACATGTATTGAAAACTTTGTTATGTTAATGAAATATAAACATTGCATATGTTTTGGAAATATGAATTGTATATTCAATATCAAGAACTTGTTTATCATTGTTATAAGAATGGATGATTGGTAGACGGGTCATGGTGATGAATTTAAATTACTATCATTGTTATAATTGGTTTAAACTTAGTTTTAATGTTTTTTTAAATTTTGGGGACGAAATTCTTTAATGGGGAGAGGTTCTAGAGTTTTTGGTTTTGACCCGACCTATTTGATGTTTTGGATCCAAGTTTCATTGTCTTATACCGTTGTTCATGTCCTGTTTCCCTTTACTTCTCTTTGAGTTTGACTTTTGGGATGTGTTGGTCGTGTTTGGAACAGGTTGGTATCTTGTTTTTCAAACGGTTATTGCCCAGAATTTTGTTCCTTCACTCAAGTGACACTTCTTGTGCTCGAGCGGTATTTGTGAACCTCCAGTACTTTTGCAGGTCTACAGAAGTACTGGGAGTGTGTATTCTTCGCTCGAGTGACACTTCTTACACTCGAACGATGACCTTCTGTCTGTAAAACTTCTAGGAGATTGTATTCTATGCTCGAGTGAAGATTCTTACGCTCGAGCGAAACAACTTATTGTGTCTAGTCGCTCAAGTGACACTTCTTGCGCTCAACGATCTGTGCATATATCAGTCCGAAAAAGTCACTTTTTACATCTTTTTTTCTTCTTTCTCTCTCCCTAAACATTTCAAAACTCTAAGTTGAGACTCTCTCTTTCTAAAACTCACATTCTCTCTACAAATACACCTAGATACATTGAGTTCTTCACCTTGTGTCCCTTTGTTAAAAAGGTAGAGCACGTCGTGGGCTTCCTTTTGATTCGAACAAAGTTGGGTTTTGGCGTCCTTGAAGTGTCTTCATTCTCTCTCTCGTCTTCTAAGCTTGAGGTAGGGATACTTTCACACTTTTTATGAGTTTTAACTTAGTTATTTGTTATTTCAAAACAATATTGCGATTATCGAAGATTTTGGAACAATCAAGGGTTTTGGGTAAAAATCAAAAGATAGGTTTTTCAAATGGATCCTTGAAAATGATTTTGATGTGGAAAATGATGTTAAGTTGGAAAGAAATGGTTGCTTTTGATACTTGGGATTCGTTTTGGAAGGAAAATGGAGTTACCCTAAATATTTCAATTGTTGATTTTATATAAATTATCAAACTGATAGCGAAATTGTGAAATTGGATTGATATTGGTGAGGATGGTGGAGTTGGATATGTATTATCGCTCACCCACCTCTTGAAATTTGAAAAGTTTAACTTTATCGAACATTGTTTATCTGTTTAGAAATATCTATTTTGGACTATCAGTGAAGGATAACTATGAGTGTTGTAGAAATTGCATGGGAATTAGGAGAATTGAAACTATTTTCTCATTTATTTACATTGAGCATTATCTCACATCTATACATTGGAAATGTTTATCGTTTTGGAGAAAAATGGGTGAATCTGGGAAACATAAATTGCAATGTTGAAATAAGTTGGCTTGAGTGTCTATGGCGAAAATCCTTAAAATAGCGTGTATATATAGGTGCCGATCTCACGGACGAAATTTCCGTGAAATGGCAATAGTAGTGCTTGTATAGCCTACATTTACATGGGTCCTGGTTTATGGTTTCCTTCGGACAAAGTTTCCAGAAAAGATTGTATTGTTTTGAAATTCTCAGAGCGTGATTCACTGCCCTACTTTTCTATTCCGAAGGAAGTGATTTATGATATTATTATGGCATTGCATTGTTTTGGAAAGAGATATAAAATGTTTTGGCACGAGTATTGCATATGCATTCATCTTATAGCTTTGTTAAGATTCATATACTACGTTGGATTATTTCTACTGGGTTTTGGCTCACCCTACATGGGAAAAACATTTCAGGTGCTGATGATATGCCTCCGCCAAGGCAATCACTGGGAAGGACTTGGAGCGAGAGCTTATTTTGTGCATTTAATGTATTTATTTTTGTACAAGCCAAGGGCTTTAACTGTATTTGACCTAAGTCCACTTTTGTTATAACCAAGCCTCGTCTTGGAAAGATAACTTCCATTCTCTTTCCTTAGCTTGCAACATATGTTATAGATTCAGAGCCAGGCATTGTGAATGTATACTGCGTAGGTTTCTCTTTTGTAAATTCAATTGAACTTAATGGAAGATAATTACTTTATCTTTGTTGTCGTTCAGTGATATTGTGGATGGATTATTGTATTTATTCCAGGGCGTTATACCAACAATACTGTTCAATTGAATTACTTAATTAAAATAAGTTTAGTTCAAATAGAAAGCACTTTTTATAAATTTCAAAATACATTTCATTGATTTCAAAAAAATATATATTTTTATTTTTTTAAATATTTTTTTACACAAATGTTAAAGCTAAACAATATTGCTAAGGCACTTAATAGTATTTATCAATAGTTGAAATAGTTTTTCAGAATGCACCAAAGTTAGGTAATGTAAAATAAATAATTATTTTGATAATTAATTATTTTAATTAATTTTTTATGAAAAAAATGTAAAAAAATTAAAATATATATTTAAATTTTTTGTAGTAAATGTGAAAAATTTTAAACTATTTTAACTAGTTCTTAAACATGCTTAAAGTATAAGAAAAAGTTTTTTAAAAAAATAAAAAATAATTAGATAAATTATAAATACATTCCCTAAGAAGTACAGATTGTCTCTATGATTTGAAAAATTACAAATACTTTATTTCAGAATTTTTTATTTAACAGAATTAACTAAAAAAATAAAATTCGTAATTTTTTTTTATATAATAATAAAATTACTTAAATTATTAATTAAAACATATTTTAAATATCATTAAAAATTGTTAATTAAGTTAATAATTTATTAATAAAAGGAACAATTTATTATGAAATTAAAAAAAACTCATGGGGTGAAATATTATTTTTAAATAATAAGAATGATACTTATTTTAATTAAATTTATAAAGATATGTTTATAATTTACTAAAAAAATTTAATGTGTGATTCAAATAAGTCACGGTCATTAGATGCGCGTGGTCGTAGATTTTTATCTATATTTGGTCCGAATAAGTGGTCAGAAGGCTAAATGTTCTAGAAGAAAGTCCATTAAAAAAAGGTTCAACTTGTCTCAAGTTGAGATCAAGATTGGATTCGTTTAGTATAGTCTATGGGATGCATTTTTTGGGCCCGTTTTGATAATCCAAATCGTTCAATGTGTAGAACTCGTTGAGTACTACATGCCTGTAAAAACTCATGTTGATCGGATATCAATAGCTATGTGATCAAATCAGTTTTGTATAAAAAAAATGGACGGTGAAAAAATTAACAGTTGATAAAAAACTGTTTTGTTCACATAGCTATTGATATTTGATCAACGTGACTTTTTACAGGCATATAGTACTCGACGAGTTTTACACATTGAACGGTTCGGATTATCAAAACAGGACCCATGGTGGGCCTCCACGAGTCCAACAGCACGGTCCAATCCGATCTTGGACTAGACCAAAGCCACTGCCATTAAAAAATAACCTAAGCCCCGTCTATTTAGAATTATAAGAGAGGATTCCAATTGATAGTGAGATAAGATTCATTATCTTTGTATTTATTTTGAGAGATGTAAAGGAGATTCGTAATTTCTTCAGATTATGAATCCCCTTTAGGGGATTCAGATGAGCTTCCAACACTTAGTATTAGAAAAATAGTCTGTCGGACTATTTTTTTTTAAATTTTTTTTTAATGTTGGGTTTTTTTTTTTTGAACATTAATATTTAATTTTTTGTTAAGTAAAAATCATTATTTTTTTTGTTTTATTTTTTCAGAAATTTATTTATTTATTTTTTACATGCTGAGCACTTTTTTTTGAACATTAATGTTTAATGTTTTTGTATTTTTTTTATTTATTTTATTATTTTATATTTATGTCATATAAAAATAATTTAACAATCCCTACATCAACAATTATTATCAAAACAAATACAATTTTATTTAGGGCTCTTTTGGCAAAGTTAAAAAAGCCAACTTTTTAGCATTTTTAGCCAAAAAAAACCAGTTTTTTTAGTCAAAAAAATCAAAGAGTCAAAAAGCTAATTTTTTACCAATTTCTCAAAACACCCCTTAATCTCCTCACTATCAATTTCTTCACTAACAATCTCTTCACTATTAATCTTCTCACTATAAATTCATTTCATTTTACCTCTAAAAACAAACCGGCCTTACAGCTAGAATGATGGAGGTAAAGAGAAGCTTCATCTTCCATTTGGTTTATCTTAGTAAGTTAAAAATTAATTTTTTTATTTTTTTTAAAAAAAATATATTAAAAAATAAAAAGATTATGTGGTTCCAAAAAATTTAAAAATTAATTTTTTTTGACCTTTAACTCAATTGCCAAAATGCGTTTGTCTCCTGCACTATTGTATCGATTTTTTTATGAATTTATTTTTTTAATTGTTGATCAAAATTATATTTTTTAAAACATAATTTCAAAATAATTCTAATTAAAAATTGATTTGTATTTGATAAATAACTTATGTTTATATTGATGTGTGTTAGTTCTTATTAGATTATAACTAAGGCCAAGTTTGGCATCTTTAATAAAAGTCAAAAAGTCATTATCCTATTTAAATCACATCATCTTATTTAAGTCACATTACCTCTCTACCACATCATTTCAAATCCAACCCATATTTCATAAAAAGTCAAAAAGTGCACTTATTTAGAACATCCCAAACAACCCCTAATTGTGGTATTAATTATAATTCATTGTAATTTTTTATGATTATTATTTTGATTATGATTGAAATTTTTTTTTATTTATTTATATTTTATGTGATGTTTGATTGTTATCCATTATTATTTTTTGGTTGTGATTAAAAGTAATTTAATTATGATATTTGTGAAAATCAATACTAAACATTATAATCTATATATTATATAAGTAAAAGAAGGTTTTAGTGAGAAAAAATATGAGAGCTCTAAGTACTCAATCTAAATTTTTTGATTTTTTAATTTAAAAAAATAATTAATAAATCACACACTCAAATACTTTCTCTTTCAAACAAAGAATGCATTTTTCATTCCCCAAAATCATTCCCTGCTTCCTTACAATCAAACAAACAACGAGTTTTTCAATTAAATAATAATAATTAATAAATCATACACTCAACTCAAATCAAATAAAAAATAATAATTAATAAATCACACTCTAAAATATTTCACCGTGAAATTTTTTTTATTAAAATATTTTAAATTCTTCAACATAAAGTATAAAATGATTTATATAATTAAAATTTCACAACATATTTTTTTTCTCTCATCATGACGATTACTACTTAACGAACACATCAAAACTCATTATTTTCATACAAACTAAACGTTTATATATATAGAGATTTACATTTTATGATTCAGTAATTTATATTTATATTTTTCAACTTTAAATAATCTATATTTATATTATATATAATTACAATTTAATAGGGTGTTTTTTTAAGATTCAAACTCTCAACTAATTTTTTTTAATTTTTATTTTTTTAATCATGAAAATACTAAAATATTAGTATATAAACAAATGTGATTTACTACTATCATATGGTAAACTAAAATAACAAAACTAATAAAACGAAATATAACTATATTTTATCATAAATATAACTTTGTAATTTATTATTTAATTTTTAATAATTAAGTTATGAAATGTATTTAATTGATTATAAATCATTTTTACTATATATTTTAGATAAATTTTATTTTATTATTATTTAATTTTAAAAAATAAATCTTGATTATTTATTTCTACCCGTGCATAGCATAGATAATATACTAGTTAACAAATATTACACAACCTTTTAAAATATAAATAAGCCATCGTTTGGGAAATGAGTTAGCTTTTTAACTTTTTAATTTTTTGGCTATTTTAACTTGGGCTAAAAAGTCTCATTTGGGATGAGTTTTTTAACTTTTATGAAAGAAAAAATGAACTAATTATAATTTGAATGTGACATTTTATTTTATTGACATTTTAATTTATTTTATCTTTTTGTGATTAAAATAGCTTCAATCTCACATGCCAAACATAGCCTAGAGATTTTTTTGGATCATAACCTTGTAAAAGTGTATTATAGCCTAGGTCCATATCAATTTATAATGAGTTGGTTTTTTTTCTAGCTAGTTGCATTTGCATGTTCCTAAAAGTATCTCTTTTTTATCTATTTTCTTCCCATTTGTTGACCTTTGTACTACTTTTTGAAATGGAAGGAAATGAAGGTAGTGTTTACTTCGGGTGTGTTTGGTAACGTTTATATTTTCAGTTTATATTTACAAAAATTTTATAAACTGGTTTTTGTTTATTTTTAGAAAAATATAAACAACAAACGCGTTTGGTAATTGACAAAATATTTAAAAAAAAATTTAAAAATATAAAAAAGAGTGAGAAATGGCAAGTGGTGGCAAGTGGCGGCGGAAGACGGTGGTGGAAAGTGGTGACGGTGGGTGGTGGGTAGCTGCTGGTGGTGGTTGGTGGTGGTGGGTGGGTGACGGTGGCGGGTGGTGGGTGGTAGCGAGTGGTGGTGGTGGTGGTGGTGGTGGCAGGTGGTGGTGACAAGTGGGTGGCGGATGGTGGATGACGGGTGGTGGTGGTGGTGGGTGATGATGGTGGGTGGGTGGGTGGGTGACGGTGGCAGGTGGTGGGTGGCAGCGAATGGGTGGTGGTGGTGGTGGTGGCGGCGAGTGGTGGTGGTGGTGGCAGATGGGTGACAGATGGCTGGTGGTGGGGTGGTAGGTGGTGGTGGCAGATGGGTAGCGGATGGCTGGTAGTGGTGGGTGGTGGCGGGTGGGTAATGGTGGTGGTGGTGGTGGTGGTGGTGGGTGGGTGGGGTGGGTGGGTGACGGTGGCGGGTAGTGGTAGTAGCGAGTGGGTAGTGGTGGTGGGGTGGGTGGTGGTGGCAGGTGGGTGGCGGATGGCGGGTGGCGGGTGGTAGTAGTGGTGGTGGTGGGTGGGTAACGGTGGCGGGTGGTAGGTGGTAGTGAGTGGGTGGTGGTGGTGGGTGGGTGACGGTGGCGGGTGGTAGCGAGTAGATGGTGGTGGTGGTGGTGGCAGGTGGGTGGCGGGTGGGTAGTAGGTGTGGTGGTGGTGGTGGTGGTGGTGGTGGCGGGTGGGTGACAGGTGGCTAGTGGTGGTGGATGGCTGGTGGTGGCAGGGTGTGGTGAGTGGTGGTGGCAAGTAGGTGGCGGGCGGTGGATGGTAGTGGCGGTGATGGTGGTGGCGGGTGGATGGCAGGTGGGTGGTGGTGGTGGTGGTGGTGGTGGTGGTGGCGGCGGTGAGGGTTGGGTGGTGGTGGCGAGTGAGTGGCAGGTGGGTGGTGGCTAGTGTGTGGCAGGTGGTGGTGGGGGGTGGGTGGTGGGTGGTAGTGGCGGAAGACGGTAGTGGAAAATGGTGGCGGGTGATGGCTAGTGTTGGGTGGTAAAAAAAAAAAAACTCAAAACTCAAAATGGAAACAAATTTTTTGTGTTTTCATTTTTTGACCAAATTTATAAACTGAGACCACTGATTTATAAATCAAAAATTTTACCAAACAAGTTTTTATTTGAGTTTTTTAAATTTTTGTAAATATAAACAGAAAACTGAAAACGTAAGTGTTATCAAACGGCACCTTCACTTTTCAAAATTTAATTTTTTTTTAAAAAATCATTATTTGGATGAAATATTATACTAAACATATTTTTAAAATACAATTTAAAATTATTTTAAAAACTCTTCTCTTCTCTTCTCTTTTTGTTATTAATATTATTAATCAATCATTTTTTCTCTCTTATCTCTCCTCTCTCCTCTCACATTCTCATATTATATATATATATATATATATATATATCAATCAATCAAAAATAAACAAATACAAATCATTCCAAAACTATTTTTAAAACTCATAATCAAATAAATATTTTCTTTTCAAATTAAAATTCAAAAATTCAAAACTCAAAATATAATTTCACATTCAAATCATAATTTTAAAACTAAACTAAACACACCGAAGTTTTGTTTCACGAAGAAAAGAGTTTCTTAACTAGCAACGAAAATACAAAAGTAACTAGGAAGAGCTTATTGTTGGTCTAGAAATAAAACACACCACGGTGTTGCTTGGCATGTGAATTTTTAGTAAAAAAGAAAATGATATGTAAGCCTATTTTTTTAAATTCATTTTTTAGATTTAGGCCTTGTTTGGGAATAAATTTTTTTAGTAACTTTTTTATTTTTTGACTAAAATGTGATGTAAAAAAAATTAGTATGTTTGATATGACTTTTTAACTTTTTACGAAAAGATGTGTAAAAAGTAGAGAGAAAATATAATCTTTGACTTTTTGGTATGAGTTGTTGGCTATTTAATTTTTTTAGTAACTTTTTGACTTTTTGGCTAAAAAGGGCACTTGTCAAACGAGGCCTTAGTGATATGTCATCAAGATGATTAGTTGATAATTAGAGAATAATTAAAAAAAAGATTTGACTTAGATATTTTAATAGAGTAACACATCATTGGATCTAGAAAGTGAGTTTTTTGAACATGAATAAATACTTTTTGATTAACATAGTCAAAAAATCAGAACACCCAATCATATCACTCTCTCTATATTTTGCACATATTTTCATAAAAAATCAAAAATTAACTAAAATAGTTAATTTCCAAACGAGCTTTAAATGATGCATTGTCCTTTGAAAAATATCAATTTTATCATTATTATGAAGGAAAATTACAGTTCAACCCTACTAAAAGTTATATTTTTAGTTCACATTCTTTAAAACCTAATTAGTTTACTTTTGCTTCCATTTTTTTATTTTTTATTTTTTGAAAATCTCATTATTTTCATGCAATTTTAAGTATTTTAAAAGAAATTAATATTTTGACCCTTAAAATTTATATAATTTTATTTTAATTCTTGCAGAATCTAATGATTTTGTTTAAAGGACTCGGATCAAATCTTAGATATGAATGATAGTTAGTGGATGACGTCGTAGTAGTAGCAAAAAAGGGACATGTGAAGGGATAAGGGTTGTTGTGGGATAAGAGGATGGTAACAGAAAAGAGATGGAGATGAGGTGGTGGTGGTGGTAGCGGCGATTGACGATAAAAACCAGTGGTAGGAAATTGCAATGCGAGTGAAAATAAATAAGAGACGATAAAAAGAAAAAGAGAGTAAAAATGTAAGAAAATCATGATTTTATAACTGTTTTAAGAGTTTCTGTCCACATTTCTTCTTTGGACTCTATCTTCATAAATTTTTAATTACAATTTAGCCTATTAAAGTATCTCCATCAAAATAGTCAAATTTTTAGTTAAATTTTAACTGAAAGTCTATTCTTATATTTTAATTAACCATCTTTTCAAATACATTCTCCAACAAACTCTCTATTTTTTACTCTATTCTATTTTTATTTTATTTTTTTTCCCAATTCCCAATTTAATATTTAAGAGAGAATTAAAATAATGAATGATCACATTTGTTTAATAGAAACTCAATAATAGATTGTATAGATATTATATATATTCTATAAAAATTGAACTATATTAATACCTATTACATATATATGTAGTGTTATTATTTATTTATTATTATATTTGCGGGTCAAGTAGGATTCGGGTAAAAAAATATTCTACTTCACCCTCGACCCACACCCAATCAGAATTTTTAAAAGTTTACTCAAATCTAACCATATCCTATTTAACTACCCTCGAACCCATCCCATTAGGGTTGGGAAGAGTCAGGGACCTGGCAAATTGGGATATTTTGCCATCCCTAAGGGCAAGAGGTGGTGGCTAGAGGTGTTGATGGGTGGTGGTAGTGATTAGTAGTGAATGGTGGCCAGAGGGGTGGGAGAAGGAGGAATGAGTCAATTTTGTTTATAGTTATAAGAATTCGATAAATTTTGTAAATTATTTATAAATTTTTAGAAACAAAAATCTTAGAACTTTTATAAATATAAATAGAAAGCTGCAAAACATACCTTAAACATCTGAGAGATGTTTGGCAAGTAACATAGGATCAAATAAGTTTAATCCTCTAATTTACAACATACTAGCAACTATAACAACATATGAAGAATGCAACAGAAAATTAGAATAGAGAATTTCAAAATCTCTTAAGTGCCTCTTTCATTCTCCTCCTCTCTGACGATAATGACTTTCTCTCAAACATCCCCTAGTGTAGTTGTTAGGCGGAGGTACATCATGTATGGGGTGTGGCCTTATGGTATTATCACGCATAGCACCATAGCCGATATACTTGTCATGTTGAGCTTCATGTTCATCTTCTTCTTCTTCTTCCATTTCCATATGCGGAATATCTTTAGCTATGGTACTCACCTAAGAGTGAGCACAAGATTGCTCCCATGCAAAACACAACCATTTTTTTTTTGGATTTTGAAGCGATAGTTACCAAAATTATGGAAAAGTTTCTTGTGCAATGAGGAAAACACTAATGTATTGCCAGGATAATTCTCCCATATCCAATTGTTTGGTGGATAAGGGTTTTACAGCTATAAAAAGTTCCTATTTTAAGGCATGATAAGTTGGGAGTTGTAATTTGAGGTTGAGAATTTTTATTTTTTTATTTTTATTCAACTGAAAATTAACAAAAGTAGAAGTTTAAAAGTAGCATTACAACAAAATGGAGGGCTAATCCCTCTCAATACTAACTCCAATCATATTTGCTATGACCAGAGCTTTTACATCTTCTGGGGGATCATCCAATATCACCACATGTTCATCCTGAGCCACACCCATGTTAGCTAGCTTGTCTGCAGCTCTATTTCCTTCTCTCAGGGGTATGATCAAGTGAACAATTACATCTTTTCATTAGGAACTTTGTATCCTCTATGAGGGCTTTGTAAGAAGAGTTATGGCTTGGGCCACTCTAAGTTATCTTGATGGCCTGTGTAGCATCAGTTCTATCTCCAAATTTATAATGACTTTTTGGAAGAGAATTGTGAGTCCCCTGTAGATAGCCCATAGTTCTGCTTTCACGCTTGCACAATGCTCCAATTTGCCGTAGTATCCCCACATTCATGTACTAGCTTCATCTCTCAAGATACATATATATCCTACCTAACCAGGATCACTTTTTGAGCAACCATCAGTGTTTTAACTTGAGCTTACCTGAGGTTGAGAATGTGAGCCTTTTGAAGTGTTGCTCATAAAAATTTAAAACTCTAATCTTGTAATAATAGATTTTATATATATAGTCCATAATTAGGGGTTTTCAAATTTCAAAATTGTACAAATTCGGTAGATAAAAATTGAGCTTATGCTTAATTTTATTTTCCTACCTCTTTTTCTTTCATATGTTTGCGCTATAGTTCACTCCATAAATTTAAGATTCAAATACAATCTCAAGAAACTTGTAATTTATAAAGTATACATGTGTAGAATAACTTGAGGAGTTTATGCAACACTAAATGCACAAGAGTAATGTTGATAGAAAATTCTATTCATACACAATATTTTGACAAATTATTAAAATGATATAGTAATGATATGTTTGTCATTAAATGTCATATCAATGGACAATTTGTTTAAGTCAGTCATAGAAATTATGTATACTATTTCTTTGTATATGACTAACTCTAAATATATTTTTCGTTATATTTTTTTATTACTACATAAAAATATAAGGATGAAACACCAATAAATTCTAAAATATGATCTTGTAAAGTGTTTAGTCCTCTCTTTTTTTTATGAACCCAAATGTCCTATTAAAGTGAAAATTACACAAAAAGGCAATCACTTATATGTTTGAGTTGAATTTTTTAGGGATGAAAGTGGTTTTTCCAAATGTAAAATTACACATTTGGACAATCCACACTACAAAAGTTTTGAATTTTCACTCATTCTGGAACAAATCCCCCATTACGAACAAAAACGTAAAACTCTAATGTAGCACACTAAAAAATTTATTGGTGTATTTTTTCCAAATGTAACAATGTCAATTCTTAGTATACTTTTCCCAAATGTAACACTCTAATATAACACTCAAAAAAATTTCTTAGTGTATTTTTTCCCAAACATAACACTCTACTGTAACATAGAAAAAAATTTCCTTCATGTATTTTTCTCAAACTTAACACTCCAATCAATATAATCCCAAACATAACCCTTTAATGTAAAATACTTCAGTGTAACACACAAAAATGGACAAAGGATCTCGCGTTTTTCTAGACGAGCGCGGGTAAAGAAGCTAGTCCAAGACTATATGTTTAGGGTAGCCATTTGGAATATAGGAACTTTAACTGGTAACATGATGGAATTGGTAGATGTTATGATTAGGAGAAGAGTTAGTATAGCATGCGTACAAGAAACTAAGTGGATGGGTGAGAAAGCCAGGGAAATTGAGGATACCGGTTTTAAACTGTATTATAGTGGTAAAGATAGATGCAGGAATGTGGTAGGAATCATAGTTGCCAAGGGTCTTGTGGAAAATGTAGTGACGGGCATTAGGAAAGTGGATAGGATTATGTTAGTTAAACTAGTTGTTGAAGAGTATATAGTAAACGTTATTAGTGCATACGCCCCTCAAGTAGAATTAGATGATCAGACTAAGAGGGATTTTTGGGAGCGAATGGATGAGATCTTACAGGAGATACTTGTAGGAGAGAACCTAGTTATAGGTGGAGATTTCAATGGCCATGTAGGCATAGATAAACTAGGCTGGTGGATACGATTTTGGTGATAGAAATGAGGCTGGAAAGAGTATCTTAGATTTTGCGTTGGCTTTGGACCTAGTGGTGGCCAATACTATGTATAAGAAAGAGAGGAACATTTGATAACCTTTAAGAGTGGGTTAGTTAAGAGCCAAATAGATTACTTTTTAGTGAGAAAAATAGACCGCCTAAAATGCAGTGATTGTAAGGTGATTCCTAGAGAGAAGCGGTAGTTAAGGCAAAAAAAGAGTGCTTTAAAAAGTAGCAGAAAGATAGAACTAAGGAAAACCTTCAAAGCTATAGATTGGCTAATAAAGAAGTCAAGAAACTAGTGAGAGAGGCTAAGTTGAAAACTTATGATGACCTATACACTAGACTAGATAGTAAGGAGGGAAAGAAGAGAGTATACAAACTTGCTAAGATACGAGAAAGGAAAACAAGAGATTTTAATCAAGTTAAATACATCAAGAGTAAGGATTCTAAGGTATTGGTGAAGGATGAAGAGATTAAGGAGAGATGAAAGAACTATTTACGAAACTATTAAATGAGAAATATGGAGGTACGTCAATAGGGGAAGAAATAGCCAATAATACGATAAACTAAGGCTATAGGTTTTATCGTAGGATTAGGAACTTTGAAATGGAGATTGCACTCAAGAAGATGAAATCAAATAAGGCTTTAGGACTCGATGATATCCCTATTGATGCTTGGAAGTGTTTGGGTAAAAATGGGGTTGCTTGGTTGACTAGGTTGTTTGGCAAAATTTTGTTAACTAGGAACATGCCAAATAAGTGGAAGAAGAGTATGTTGGTACCAATCTATACGAATAAAGGAGATGTCCAGAATTGCAACAACTATAGAGGAATCAAGCTAATGTGTCATATAATGAAAGTGTGGGAGAGAGTGATGGAACGCCAATTGCGAGATATAATAGAGGTGTCAGAGAATCAATTTGGGTTTATGCCTGGCAAGTCAACAATGAATCGATTTATCTATTGAGAAGAGTAATAGAAAAGTATGGAGAAAATAAAAGAGACATTTATATGGTGTTTATCGACTTTGAGAAAGCATGTGATAGAGTGCCTCTAATATAATATGGTGGGTGTAGGAGAATAAAGGGGTGACAAAAGGTTACATTGATGTGATTAGGGACATGTATGTAGGGGTGGTGACCACGATTAGATTGCTTGCTAGAGACACAAATGAATTTCCTATCTCTGTAAGGTTACACCAAGGATCTACCTTAAGTCCTTATCTTTTTGCGTTAGTTATGGATGAGTTGACGAGAAATATTCATGATGACGTTCCATGGTGCATGCTTTTTGCAAATAATATCGTGTTAGTAGATGAGACTAGAGAAGGAGTTAACACAAAGTTTGAGATTTGGAGAAAAACACTTGAATCTAAAGGATTCCGGATAAGCAGAACTAAACAGAGTACATGGAGTGTAAATTTAGTAACAGTAACAATGAAAGTAGAGGAGAAGTGAAGATTGAGAACCAAGAACTGTCTAAGAGTGATCATTTTCGTTATTTAGGGTTGATTATCACAATGGCGAGGGAGATTGATGAGGATGTGGCCTATAGGATTAAGGCGGGATGGCTTAAGTGGAAAGTGTGTCTGGGGTACTGTGCGATAAACGAATACCCACTAGACTAAAAGGTAAATTCTATAGAATGGCTATTAGACTAGCGATGTTGTTTGGAACAGAGCGTTGGGCAACCAAGAAATAATATGTAGACAAGATGAGTGTTGCTGAGATGAGGATGCTAAGGTGGATGTGTGGCAAAACTAGACAAGACAGAATTAGGAATGAGTGTATTCGGGAATGGGTAGGAGTAGCACCGATAGAAGATAAGTTGAGAGAGAATCGATTGAGATAGTTTGGTCATATTCAACGGAGACCAATAGAGGCAGTAGTAAAGAGATGCAATACAGTGATGGTAGATGAAAGTGTTAAGAGACAGGGTAGGCCTAGATTAACATTGGCTAGCGTTGTAAATAGAGAAATGGATCTACTTAATTTGACTAATGAAATGGCCTTTGATAGGGCCACATGGAGAAGAAAGACTTATGTAGCCGACCCCATTTGGTTTGGTTTGGTTACACTGAGGATTTTTTTTAGAGTGTTACAATGGAGTGTTACGTTTGATTATTATATTAAAGTGTTACAGTTTGAAATTATACATTTGTCCAAAGCTTACTAAGGAGTTTTTGTAATCTTTTTGAAATATTTGAATAATCCCAAATCCTTTTGAAATGTTTTCCCAATAAAAAAGATTCTCATATAAAAATTCATCCCAAATTTGATTCTCATATATTGTGTACCTTACCTTTCTAGCACAAAAGAAAAAAGAAAAGGAAATATAATAGAAATAAGGGCATAACTATAAATCTAATTTTCAAATAATATATTGAAGGGAATGGCTTCTCTCAAGTCTGTGATCGGATTGGAGAGTACTGTTGGGCCCGTGGGGGTCCACCACGGGTCCTGTTTCAATAATTTGAACCGTTCAATGTGTAGAACTCGTCGAGTATTATATGTTCGTAAAACATCACGTTGATGGGATATCTATAGCTATGTGATCAAATCAGATTTTTGTAAGTCGTTTATTTTTCACTGTCCATTTTTTATACAAAACTGATTTGATTACGTAGCTATCGATATCTGATCAACGTGATTTTGTACAAGCATATAGTACTCGACGAGTTCTACACATTGAATGGTTCAGATTATCGAAATGCGATCCGTGGTGGGCCTCCACGAGCCCAACAGTACCCTCCAGTCCGTGATTGGACTGGAGGGAAGCCATTCCTTATATTAAATTTACTTTTCCACAATCAATAGGACTAATTGGTTTATAAGAAAATCCTTGGGATTAAATGGATCTCTATTCCTTGGGATTTACAGGTAAATTTTCCATAAATAAATATAATATATTAAATATTTTATTACTTAAAATCATTTGTTAAGTCATTTTTCCCAAATTACATGTAGTTAGTGGTTTGATATCCAACTAAAGTAGCTAGCCAATAATTGAGTTTGATGGAATGTGTTTCTATAATTTTGTATTATTAAATAGGCAAGGGAATACTCTAACACTACAACAAAACTAACTATTTATGACTTTAAGTTTACGGCATATATCAAATGCATGTCGTAATTAGTACATTCAATGGCAATTTTTTTATAACGCTCCGAAACAAATACAACAAACCAACCACAATATCAATGAACGACAACTACGATAAAGTAATTATCTTCCATTAAATCCAATTGAGTTTACAAAATGAAACATATGCAGTATACATTCAATTGCCTGGCTTTGAATCTATAGCATATGTTTCGAACTACAGGAAAAGAATGGAAGTCAACAGATAAAAAATGCCCTAAGGGCTTACAGCTTTCTAAGACGATGCTTGGTTACAACACAAGTGGACTTAAGTCCAATACAATTTTAAGCCCTTGGCTTGTATAAAATAAATATAACAAATAAACAAAAGAAGCTCTCACTCCAAGTCCTTCCAAGCTATTGCCTTGGTGGAGGCATATCATCAGCACCTGAAATGTTTATCCCACATAGGGTGAGCCAAAGCCCAGTAGAAATAATCCAACACTATATATGAATCTTAATAAAGCTATAAGGTGAATGGATATGTCATGTTCTTGCCCAAAACATATTTATATATCTTTTCAAAACTATGCAATGCCAAGTTAATATCTTGATCATAAAGCATTTCCATTACAATAGAAAATAGGGTGGTGATTCACACTTTGAGAATTTCAAAACAATACAACCTTTTCCAGAAAATTCATCCAGAGGAAACCGTAAACAAGGACCCATGTAAACGTAGGCTATACAAGCACTACTATTGCCATTTTATGGAAATTTCGTCCATGGGATCGGCACCCATGTCTACGCGCGATTTTTGAGACTTTCACCTCGAACACATAGGCCAACTTATTTGATATAACAATAATCTCTTCTCAAATTCACCCATATTCTCAAAACAATAACATTTCCAATATATGAATATGAGATAATACTCAATGCAAATGAATGAGAAAATAGTTTTAATTCTCCTAATTCATATGTAATTTCTACAACAATCATAGCTATCCTCCACCGATAGCCCAAAACAGATATTTCTAAACAGATATACAATCATCAACAAAGATAAACTCTCCAGCATTTCAAGAGGTGAGTGATAATACATGTCTGACTCCACCATCCATAATAATATCCATCCAATTCCACATTTCTAACGCCAATTCCATTTATTTATACAAAATAAACATTTGAGATATTTAGCGCAAAACCTCTTTTCTTCCAAAACATATTTCGAGTATCTAAATCAATAATTTTATCACAACTCAACCTCATTTCCACTCCCACAACCATTTTCAATACATCCATTTAAAAACCCCTCTTTTGATGTTAAACCAAAACCCTAGGTTTGCCCAAATTCTACCAAAATCATGAGATTGTTTTATAAAGACAAATAGCTAAGTTAAAAATCATAAAAGAGTGTAGAGAATCCCTACCTCAAGCTTACAAGATGATTGTGAGAGTGAGGAAACTTCAACAACGTCGAAACCCAACTTTGATCGGATGAAAATAAAGCTCTAAGTGAGCTCTACCTTCTTCTCAAAGGAATAGGGTAGAGAAATCAATGGATATAAGTGTTTTAGAAGAGAGAATGTGAGTTTTAAAGAGAGAGAGTGAAATGAAAAAGTGATTTAAAAAGTGACTTTTACAAACTGATATGCGTGTAGTCCGCTCGAGCGCAAGAAGTGACGTTTGAGCGTAAGACACAAAAGATGTAACCGCTCGAGCACAATAAGTTGTCGCTCGAGCGTAAAATACAAACTCGCTAGTAGTTTTATAGACAAAAGACTAACGTTCGAGCGTAATAAGGGTCGCTCGAGCCAAGATCGCTCGAGTGAAGAATACCACTTCCCAGTAATTTTGCAGATCTGCAAAAGTACTGAGAGTTCACAAAGACCGCTCGAGCACAAGAAGTGACGCTCTAGCGTAGGAGCAAAATTTTGGACAATAAGGTTTTTGAAAAATAAGGTACCAATTTGTTTCAAACGCAACAAACACAACCCAAAACCCAAACTCAAAGAGGTATAAGGGAAGTAAGACATAAATGACTATACAAGGCAATGAAACCTGGGTCCAAAACATTAAATGGTTCGGGTCCAAACCAGAATCGCTATATTTTTTGTGCAAGTTGTTAATATTTTTTCAATAACGACATACATACCATGTAAGTCGTTAATTCATATATTTATAGCATATAAAAGTATACCATAAAAAATATATATTTTCACGACTTACAAAAATATGTTGTAAAGTATTTGCACTTAAGACGACATACATTTCATGTTACAAAATATTATAACTTTACATGGCATGCATTAACATGTCATGAAAACT
The DNA here is from genome assembly GCA_030407325.1 of Camellia japonica. Taxonomy (NCBI): domain Eukaryota; kingdom Viridiplantae; phylum Streptophyta; class Magnoliopsida; order Ericales; family Theaceae; genus Camellia; species Camellia japonica. Next base: position 126,245,130 of record JAPPVO010000032.1, read on the forward strand.
TCTACAAAAAAATAGAAAAAAAAAAAAAAAAAAATCAATCCAATTTTTTTAGGGCATTCAAAAGTATGCTGTAAAAAATGTATATTTTCACGTATACAAAAATATGTTATAAAATATTTGCACTTAAGACGACATACATTTCATATCGTAAAATATTATAACTTTACACAGCATGCATTAGCATGTCATGAAAACTTTTATTAAAAAAAATTTCAATCCGATTTTTCCTATTATAAAATGTATTAAATTTTATATTTTTTTGAATTTAGTGATCTTTTTAGAAAATAAAAAAATATTTTCCTTCTAAGTATATGTAAATTATTTGAATTTAAAAAGTAAAAAAAAAAATTATTTAAACTATTTAAAAACTTGCAATAACTCTAAAAAAAAAAAAAACTCAAAAATTTATTTTAAGGCCCCGTTCATCACTCTCTCTCTCTCTCTCATTCTATCTATACATGTTTTTGCCCCAAACTCTCTCTCTCTCTCTCTCTCTCTCTCTCTACATGCGAGCTCTCGAGTTCTCTTCGTTCTAGTCTGTTTGAGGTATGTTCTTCGAGCATTGCCTTGATCAATCGAGCCACTTCGCATCTTCTCATAATGTATGTCATTCACTTCCTCTCCGAATCAATTAATTTTTCTCTTTGTCTCTTGATCATATTTTCCCAAAAGCTTCAAATTCATCATTTTATTTGAAGTTAGGGTTCAGTAAGAGCCATGGAAATGCAGACTACGAAGCCAAATGCAATCTCAATCAATTAATCTCAAACCCTAACTGATCTCTACACTCCTCTGTATCTAACGATTCAATCTCTCTGTAATATCTTCTCTGATTGTGGACTTGAACCAGCTGAAGCAATTCATCGATGATTGAAAGTCCAATCCCTCAATCCTCTTCGATCCTTCTCTCTCCTTTTTCCGAGACTACCTCGAAAGGTATGATATAATTCACTTTTATGTATTTATACTTTCTTGTTGAATTTGCTCTTATTATTTTTTTATTTCAATTTAATATGTTTCAGCCATGGCTGTAAGCTTCCTCCATCTGCTTACAAGCCTAGAGAATCTCCCTGTAACATATTAGTACTTCTGCAACCATCTTTGTTCGTATTTAATTTGTTTGGCTGCTCAAAAAATGTAGGAAAATGCGTGAAACCAAAATTGTTAGTCTAGAATTTATAATTCCTTTATTTGTGTTCTGTGTGGGTGTGTGGGGATTCAAGAGCAAGAATGATCAACCAAACATACGAAGGTTTAGGGTTTAGGTCTATCAATCAATTTATCGCTCTAAATTTTATGAGTCCGATTGCAAAATTCTTATGTTTTGAATTTTTTGTGTAGCTTGATTCAGCGTTTTGATACTTTGTAATATGTATTATCTTATTGATGCTGAATTTTGCAGATGAGACTCTTCTATTGAGGTCACGGAAGAAAACCGTGATGCTTCACATAAGGCTAAGGCACAGGCTATGGAAGCAATTTCTAAAAGTATTCTAATTTCACTACATGTACATATGCACATGCATAGAAGAAGTGTAAATTGAATCAAATTATGGTTGAACGACCTTGCCTATCCACTTCAATGAAAAACTAAAACACTTCAATGAAGTACTTGGTTTGTTTGACAAATTTACAAATAATAGCATAAGCTTTCAGAACAATAAGTGATCTAACAAGGTATCAAAACTTTGTGATTTTAGGAGACCCTAGGTTATTCTTTTGTTTTCCTGTGTTATGTTTGTACACCTGTTTAATTCTGTTTGTGGATTATCTGTGTGTCTCACCACTTACAAGATAGGGTCACACGTGAGGGACTATAAGATGGCTTGATATAGGCTTTAAGCTTTTGAGATAATTGGTGATCTAACTAAGATGAAGAAAAGAAGATGGCCATTTGGCTATGCTGTTTGAGTTTCATAGAAAGTGGAAAATTGCTTCTAGAGGTTTAGGTGAGTTTTTCCAAAAAAAGAAAAAAGAAAAATGAAGGTTTCTGAAATTTTCACTTAAAATCAACATGAAAAAATAGTTTCACAAGGTTTCAGTGTGAGTGTCAATGATGTATATCCAAATTGACCCACCTTTTGCCAAAAATCTTTGTATATCTCTATTCTGAAGTTTAGAACAAAAGAGTTGTCAACTGTTAGCTTTTTGCCCAAGCCATTTTTTGTGGAAGGTAAGAGTCTTGCATGTTCACAAGGCCACAAATCTATCAAATAGTGATAGAACATGTGGGGCTTACTCTTCAAGCCATTAATGTTCTTGGAGGATTTAGGCCATAAGAAAAGAATATTAATAGTGTTGTCAAGGTCAAAATCTCTCCCTACTTATTATGCATACATGACATAAATACTTCATAATTTTTGTTGATAAAAAAAAAAAAAAAAAAAACATAAATACTTCATAATTTAATATATAATCAAATATGCTCACACACAAATCTGCATAATTTATTTTAGTGTTGTGATGCTAATTTGGCTTGGTTTCTGTAGGTTGTTGAGTTTACCCTGGCTTTGCAAGAAGTTGGATGCTTTTCTGTTGTTCTAGAATGTGTGCTTGCACCTGTTGCTGCTGCTACAACATCTGCTCTTCAAATCCCTACCATTGGTATTGGAGCAAGGCCTTTCTGTAGTAGCCAAGTTAATTGATTCTTTAGCTCTCTCTACTACTCCTAATAATAAATTAGACTTGACTACTCCTAATAATAAATTAGACTTGACTGACTTATGTTGTGTATTAATCTTTTGCTTTCATGTGTACATATAATTTGCTATCTGATCTTATAATTTTCTTTTCAAGTACTAAAGTGGGCATTTTAGTGATATCAAGTGTTCATATATTGAGTTTACTCATGTAATGAATTTTGAATTTGATTTTCTCTCTCTCTCTCTCTCTATATATATATATATATTAAAATTAACCTTCTACGGCATATAAAATTATATCATAAAAAGTATAATGATTTACGATGTACAAGAAAATATCGTAAAATATTATATACGACATACAAAGTATGCTAGAAATATATTAAAAATAACCTTCTAAGGCATAGAAAATTATGTTATGAAAAGTGTAATGATTTATGACATGTAAAAAAATGTCGTAAAAGATTATATACGGCATACATAGTATATCATAAATATATTAAAAATAATATTCTACGACATGCAAAATTATGTCATGAAAAGTATAATAATTTATGGCATGAAAAAATTGTCGTAAAAAATTATATACGACATATAAAGTACTTCATTAATGTTTAATTTATTACTTTTTATAATTTTACCGGTATGCTATAAATGACGATCAACTTTCTACGACATATCATATAACGACATTTGTGTCCATGTCGTGAAAGAGTTTTTATGGCATGTATTACAATCCGTAAAATTTCAATTTTGTTGTAGTGTAATGAGCTTTGAAGTAGGTAAAAATTAACTAAGTCTTGATGCTTGACCCAATACTAGATTTGCACCAAAGTGGGGCAAGCTTGGAGCTCGATCCAATGACCAAGCAAGGCAATCAAGGTAACTCAGCCCAATGCTAGGTCCACTCCGAAGTGGGCAAGCTTCTGAGCTCGGCCTGACATGTATCAAAGTAAAAATAGGTGTGATAAAGATTTAAGATGTGAAATTGATTACAAATTAGTAGTAATATATATGACAAATATTATGTAAAATTAATTTGTGTTATATATATGAAAATTATGCAAATTAGTGTTATATATTATGCAAATGTTTGATAATTGGTTAGAATATGATTCAATCCGCCCAAAATCGCTCAAACCGCAATTTACCAATCCATCAATCTACTAGTTCACCATTCGGTTTAATTTTTTACTCTCAAACTGCATAAACAGCACTGCGCATACCCCTAACTACAAATAGGCTGCTTAAGAAGCTTGATTAGGTCAAATGAAGCTTGAAGATGCTCTCATTAAGCTTGAATATAAGTTCAAGATTGACTCTACCCTCACATTTATCATTATTCTACAAAAAGTTAAAAAAATATACTTATTTAAATAATCACAAACACTCTTAACTCTAGCAAACCACCTTGA
>JAPPVO010000032.1:129117861-129203284 GCA_030407325.1 Camellia japonica
TGTAGTATGCCAAATTGGTTTTTAGAGTTAGTTGGATGGTGTTTCTTTGCACTTATCTTGCATCACGTGTGTTTGGACTTCTATACTTTTTTCAGGCCTCAGATATGGAAGAATATGCTGTTATCCTCCCATATATAATTAGCGTAATAGTAAAATGCTATTTAAGTTGTATTGCTGGTGGCGAAAATGCCTTAAAAGGCAAGCATGGTTTTGAAATGTTTAAATATTTAAACATCTAGTATCCCTCTAAGGGACACCCCAGCGGCTTAGGTCCCATTTCCCAAATAAAAACTCAAATTAAAGTCTCCTTAACTTACCAATTAAAAAAAAAAATTTAAACATCTAATATATATATCTCTAGTCTGTAGTCCTTTGATCAGGATGATTTCTGCAATTGGAAATTTGTTGGAGTATGATGTATTGAGGTGAGCCTGTCATTATTGGAGAATAAAGAGCGGTGTATAAAGTTACCGACAATCAGAACTTTGTTGGAAGAATGTTGAGCAGTTCCAGCTTGTAGAGGGTTGTTTTTGGAATTGGCTTTTTTAGTGGCTTTTTGGTTAAAACTTCATGTTGCCAAAATAGGCCTGGATTTTACATATTAGAGTTTGGTAATTCATGCTTTGTCTGGTTAATGATTGAGGGGTATGGTTTCCTTAGTTGCGAATTACAAATAAGTTATTTCAAAACATAGTAGGATTTGGAGTTTAGCAGAGTAAGTAGTTGGGAACGAATTAACCGGCTTGCAGAGTAGGAGTGAGAGCAGCTTTTTTGAAAATGCTTCAATAGTGGAGCATATCTAGAGCATGTGTACATATTTTACTTTAAAATTTTTATGTACTAATACTTTTTTGTCATCTAATTTTTAGTATTAATACCTTGGAAAAGAATAACTATGTTTGTTGCCATCAAAGGAAATACAGTGTTGACGTACTAAACAAAAATGTACTCGGCAAATAATGTTCAAATGGCAAGGCGGTCTAATGGTAGATGAGTATTGTCTATAATGGTCAGGTTACTTATTCGATTCTTCTTTAGGACTTTTTCCAATAGTAATATTGTTGTAGTGTGTCTCTCACCTGTAAGGCAGTTCTGTATAGGTTAAAACTGAATTCTTTTGAATTACATGGATTTAACCACAATAATCCACGGATTTGACCTGATTTTGCACAGAGTTTGCCAATTTGCGCCCCAGTATGTGATCTGTTCACTATCTTGCATGGTTTAGGTGACTTATGTTATGAACAGTTGGATGTATGGCGGGTTATTAATGTGATAGTTTGCCCTTGGCAAGCTCTTGATTTGTTGGTTTAGTGGTTGATCAACTTGCTTGCATAGGATAGGGCTATTAGGTTGTTGCTAGAATGTTGAACTCTTCATTTTGGGAAATATGTAGGATCGAAAATCAGGACTTTGGGGACCAGTTGTTTCCACTTTGTAATGATTTTACAGATTGTCTAGGGGCAAGATGAGTATATGGGCTCCTTGAAATTCAGGTTTCCCCCTTTTCTTTTTTATTCTTCCATGTAATGTATTGGTAGTTTGAAGATTTTCAATAACCTATTCTTTCAAAGTTGATCCCAACCTAATTTTCCATTACAACCTAAGCTTCTAGAGTTGTCAAGTTTGATGAGATAATGGCTGTAAATAATTTTATTTTGTAATGATTAAATTGTGCTCAATAATGTTCTTCTTTGTCATACCGATCCTGTGTCAGTCAAGTAGTTGATAATCCCGCATCTTCATAGTATAATGACCGTGGAGAATTTTATTTGTAGAAATTAAATTGTGCTCAATAATGAATTTTGTAATTCTGAATACTAGAGCTCACATATGTACTAGGAAGATGCAGGAAATGGAATGAAACTTTCCATAGCATAGTCAAATATTTAACCTAGCTGTGAACAATTCAAAAATTGCATAATAAGAAGTGTAATAGTTTATGGTTCATGTTTAACCTCATAACCTTTTAAGTCCTTTGCAAATTAATTGAATGTTGTGCTTTAAGTCGCACTACTTTCTTTCTTGAGTCGCTATTTTGTGTTTGGATCAGTATAACGAAATTCTGTTACTTGAATGATTTGAATTATGCCCAGTAGTTTCTTTCAGCATTTTTCAACAGTTGAATCCCATCTCCATCTGAGACCACTTAACAGATTTGTTTGGTTTCATGGCTTTTCATATAAATATCTTGCTTTGCACACTATTACTGATGTAAACAATCTTGTGTGACCATTACAGCTGTTTCAAATGAATATCTGATCTGGGCCTTCTGTTTTTTTCTCCATTTGCTGTCTGATTAGGCTGCTGATTCTTTGTCGGTTCTCTTCTTCTTCTTCTTCTTCTTCTTCTTCTATCTGATGTGGTTGCAGTTTTATGATCTATTAAATATTTTTGAGCTCAATGGGCTTCCCTCAGAAGACAATCCATACCTGTTTAATGGCGACTTTGTAGATAGGGGATCCTTTTCTGTAGAGGTCATACTCACACTATTTGCATTCAAATGCATGTCCCCATCTGGTAAGCCTTCTTATATTTATGTTCTTTTGTTCTTCTCCGCTTTAGTTTTCTTGATAAGTTTTTAGTTCTCGTGGCTGATAAGTAATGAGAGTTACATGTGAGATTAGGTTGTCTTTATGTAGTTTTATGTTTTTCTTTTCTTTCTTGTCTATTTGTTAATTATTTTTATTTTTTAAACCTTTTGAGCGTGACCTTTGTTATTAGAATCGTATGATTCACAATTCGAATCGTATGATTTGATTCAATTCAATGGGTAATCTATACGATCCGATTGCATGAATTGCAAATAGTTGTGAATCAGTGAACCGAATCGTGAATCAATTTGATTCGCTAAAATCGATGTATGACTTTCTTTTTTGATTTTTTATTGTTGGAAAGGGTTCAATACAACCTTTTTAAGGTCTTTAGGATTACTATATGCTATCGTTTGACTTTCTCCCACCCAATTTACTCTCAAATATTCAATTTTATCCATGTGCTTGCATTTACAAAAGGAATTTTTTTAAGGCATCAATTCAGATTTTTGATTAAGTTTCAAGTTTTTGGTTTATTAACCTTGTAAAACATTGTAGGTGTTTGGGAAGTTGCTATTTTAGTAAGCTATTTTAATTTTTGGCTATTTTAGTAGGCTAAAATTTTTGTATTTGGGAAGATGATTGGATTTTTATAATTGGATGTGATGTTTGTGAGAGAAAAAGTGAAACGATTATGGGTTTGATGTGACATTTTGTTTTATTAGCTATTTTAGCATGTTGTGTTTTTTTGTGAATTTTAGCCCAAAAATAGCCCCAAACCCACTTGCCAACAGGGCCATTGTTGTTGTGTTATTGTTACTTGAAAATTGAAAGTTTGTCTTTGTTTGCTTTTTTTATTAAAAATGGTTGATAAGAAATAGTATCTAAAAGGGAAAAAGGTTAAGTGGTGAACATGGGAACCCATGTTGACTTTTTACATAGACCACGTAATCATCATTCAAAATAACATTTTCATTGATTTAAGTCTAATATTTCATATTTATTAGATATATTTAATATCTAAATGTGTGGACATATTTTCCTATGTAATTTAAAAAAAGTGACCGAATCCTTACGATTCACGATTCAATTCAATTCGCGATTCAATACAAGTCCATTTTGATTCACGATTCAAATCCCGATTTGACAACTATGAGCGTGGCTAATTGATTCTCCTTAATCACTATTTATCCATCTTGGGTTTAACAAGTGATGTTTTGCACTCAAATATCTTCATACTTCTATCAGTTCTGTCGTAGAACTGTCATTTGATTGTTTGATTTGGGACAACTCAAATTTGAGGACAAGTCACAATGTTATAAATATTTTGTGTCTGTTTTGGAAATCCTGCTTATATGGCATTTGCTATGAATATTGTAGTACCCTCGCTCCCTATACAGGAGCAGCTTTGGCTAAATATTTTATGTACCGTGAATGACATACTTTAATCATTTATGATGGAATATCTTACTAACAAAATTTCAGTGCATGCTTATTATATGTATTTTTTTACCTGTTCATTCCATTAGTCTGTTATTTATTTGTAAGCTGTACTGGAAACCTGCAATTCAAATGTTGCATCCTGTGATATCAACTTCTCTCTAAAAATTTCAGCTATATATCTCTCTCGAGGAAACCATGAGAGCAAGAGCATGAATAAGATATATGGTTTTGAGGGTGAGGTCAGGTCCAAGTTGAACGAGACATTTGTGGAACTCTTTGCTGAAGTGTTCTGTTGTTTACCGTTGGCTCATGTAATAAATGAGAAGGTTTTTGTAGTTCATGGTGGTCTTTTCAGTGTTGATGGGGTTAAGCTCTCTAATATCAAAGCAATTGATCGGTTTTGTGAGCCGCCGGAGGAAGGTAAGCTTTACATGCTGAACTTGCATATTCTTTTTCTGAAATTTAAATTGATCTTGGGATACTATCCTATGTAATTTTGTCATTAGTTATTCAGCAAAGTCTTTAAAATCTTTGAATATAATTCTCCTTGCTTGCTATTGTTTCACTTTTATGCTGAAAGATTATAGCAAGAGAAGATTTCCTTGCTAAAAAACTGAGATGGAGCCTTTTTATGGAAAAAGGAGGATGGGTAAAGAATGAAAGGTGGTGGATTTAGCACACCTTCTGGATTATTTGCTGCAATATCACTCACAATCACATATCTTCCGATGCAATCCCTTTATTTTTAAGCCTATTTGATGGCTAGGAAAGGACATCTTCCACATTGGAACTTTATGAAAATTGGGTGGATATTGATATTTTATCTTGGGCTACAACTTGGGCTTTTGATCAAGTTAAAGGCTAACCCTACCTCAACTTAAAAGGGTTACACATGTCCGTGATGGCTCATTATATTCCAAAGGCAGACATATCTTGGGGGGTTTTAGGTGCTCAATGGTGGCTTGCATCTGTTGGGATTTATACCACATCCCACCAACGCAAATGAAAGCGTACCCACACACACACCAAAGAGAAAAAACAAGCACACGGATTTAAGTGGTTTAGTCCAAATTGCCTACATCTACGGGAGAGAGAGTTTCCACTACGAATAAAATTGACAATACATGCGAGCTGGTCAAAACACTCAAAGCACACACCACTACCTGAACCCATGCTCAAGGGTATTTGAGTCTTTGCTCACCTTGGTGCCCTCACAGTATTTTTTATCTCACCCCCCATTTATCTTTATTTTTTCCCTCACCTCAGTCTCTCTTGACTATTTATTATAGTCTACCCATGAGAATCGTAGTTCCATACAATTAGGTAATCAAATCCTACATATATTAGGTTTTCCAGTAGATTCCAAATTTTACTATCCTAACCCAAATATATGTTTAAACCAACCCAATAACTGTATAAGACCAACCTTTATCACATAGGTGGACTAATCCTAACAATCACCTCCTTCACCTATGTGGGGTAAATGTTATGTACACCCTCCAACCTAAGTGTCCTGGTTTGCGTGATACACTCCACCTTTGCTTAGAAGATGTTGCACCCCTTGAATCGTGTGCCCACATTATTTGCAGCTTCTTACCGCACCTCTTTGAGGTATCTCCATTGCCACGAATTAAAACCTTTATAGAAAATGAACCCGCGTCCTTCCTTGGTGTACACCATCTTGTCACGAAACCGTCTCAAATTCCATGCTCGAAACTTCCTTCTGTGAACATCCAACAACCCATTGTCTTCCTCTTGGTTGCCACCAAATATCTTTGCGACTGTTGCTCACCACTGTTCACCGATAACTTGTAATACTCGTCTGATGTTTGACAGCAACTTTCTTCTTGTCACAACATACTCCACAAGCTTGTGCAAGTTACAAACCATGATGTCTAATTAGAAAAAAACACCATCTGATTGACCCTGCAAAGACTAGACTTCCTCGTTGATTTAATCAAATTACTCCTCCTGGATCACCTAGATCACATGCAATCACCTTTGATCGCCCTTGAAACTTTCCAATCCCTTTGAACTTGTTCAGAATCTAAAAATTATGACCGTACCGATAAATCCGCAACGATTGAAAACCTTGGAGACTGCCCTTCTTGCCTTGGATTTTTCTGTTATATATACGCACCAATATAACAGAAATATTTTGTATTTTGAACCATTGATTGTATGCTTTTTGTCACACAGGATCATAACCCTTTGACAAGTCAAAAGCCACAAATCAAACCCTTAATTATGCATTTTGTTCCAATTAATCGATGCCTCTTCATTAGATTTTGATTTTTTCTTTATTTACCAATCGGGATTTCTTTCTCTTCTGTGTGAGTTCTCTGTGTGCAGTAACCGCATCCTCTGCCAACTGCCCTTAGAATCGACAACCATTAGCTCTAATACCACCTGTTGGGATTTATATCACATCCTATCAATGCAAATGAAAGCACACCCACGCACACACCAAAAAGAAAAAGCAATCACACACAGATTTACGTATTTCGGCCCAAATTGCGTACATCCACGGGAGAGTTTTCACTATGAATAAAATAGAGTATACATGTGAGATGGCCAAAACACTCAAAAATGGCACCATTACCCGAATTCATGATCAAGGGTAGTTGAGCCCTTGCTTACCTTGGTGCCCTCATGGTATTTTATTTCTCACGACCCTTGCATCTCTATTTTTTGCCCTCACCTCAATCTCTCAATCTCTCACAAAGAGACCCTATAGTATACATGACTATTTATTATAGTCTACCCATGAGAATTCTAGTTCCATACAATTAGGTAACCAAATCTTATATATATCAGGTTTCCGAGTAGATTCCAAATTCTACTATCCTAACCCAAATACATGTTTAAACCAACCTAATAATTGTATAGGACTCACCTTTATCACATGAGTGGACTAATCCTAACAACATCTAGTCAGGTTGGTTTGGGTGTCTATGTAGGGCAATAAAACAAGTTGAGCCAAGTTGAGTATTAAGAGTCTACTATGAAGCACGGATACTTCGAATAGGGTGACGCATTCGTATTGGATATCAATACTCGTTGGATAGTCATGGATACGTAAACATGAATATTTCAAATAGGGTGACGTATCTATATTGTATCTATATCGGATACCGATACTCGCTGGATACTTGTGGATACGTATCGGATACTTCTTAATAATTTTTCATTCCTTTTGGAGTATTAGATATTTAATTTTGAAGTATCGGATAGTCTAACTCGTGTATTACTTGTTTTACGAAATTAGAATTGTAGCGTTTCTTGCATAATATTATAATATAATATAGTTGCAAAGATAAATATAGGAATATTGTTCTAATACTTTGTTTAGTTCTTTGATGAGAAGAACATAGTAAGTTAAATGATAGAATTTGTCAAATTGATATATCCTAATTGTTTCATGCATGTCTCCTATAACTACATAGAAAGTAAGGATTAACAAAAGAATATAATAATAGTAAAATTAAATATCAATAAATAAATAAGCAAGTAAACTTGAATACAATATTTTTTACTAGTGTTAAAGGGAAAAGCACATAGACATGCTATGGATTGTTCTATTATTGTAATATGAATATAAATGAAATATTTGCAAGGCGTATTGAAAATTTAAAAGGTAAACAAGCTACTATCTTAAATTAATACATAATTCTTAAAGGTTAGTATTTTATATTATAAATAACATTGTGATTTCTCAACATTCTTTAGCTTATGTGTAATTCACTTCTAATAATTTTAAAATATATATTTTTCACAAACGTATCCTAGCTATACCCGTATCCTATTTTTTTAGATTTTGTCGCCGTATCCATATTGTATCGTATCCGTATCTCGTATCCGTATCCATGCTTCCTAGAGAGTCTGGAATTATATTCAGCTTTTGCACAGAATGTTCAACTCTCTCCTCTTATTCTTTTTCTTTTCTTTTTTGTTTTTAAAATCAAATTAGGGCCAGCCAAGGAACACACAAAAGCCAAAGGTCCTATCTAAGTAATCACCTCCCTAATTAGAATCAGAAAAGGCATGAAGGGTAAATGGTCCAGGACTAAAGCTGAGACCATGAGAAAGGGTCCCTTCAATATATCTGAATATATCTCAGAAGCCTCTTGCCACTGGCAAAATGACCAATGGTGGGAGATTGCATGTGTTGAAAAGGCTTGATTGACAGCCAAAGCAAGATCAGGCCTGGTAATAGTCAAGTATTGTAAAGTCCCAACCAAGCTTCTATAGAAAGAAGGCTAAGAATAAGGCAACACATCAAAAGCTGCAGCTGAGGGCTTGATAGCCAAGGGAATGGAACAGGGTTTGCTGTCCACAATGCCAGCTTTGTGCAATAGATCGCTAGCATACTTTTGCTAAGACAAGAAGAAACCTTGCGGATGAGAGTGAACTGAAATCCCCAGAAAATAAGATGTCACCAAGTTTTTTCATGGAGAAAGCCACATGCATCTGCTGAAATAAGGATTGAACTTCCTGTGAGGAGGATGTCATCAACATATACAAGTATAGTAATGCTAGTGGAAGACTTTCTGACAAAGAGAGAGGATTCAGAATGGCTATGATGAAATCCTTGACGCAGTAAGAAGGAAGAAAAAGTGGAGTACCAAGCTCTAGGAGCTTACTTAAGGCCATAGAGAGCCTTCTTAAGCTTGCACACGTGTGGGAAAAGCAGGGTCAATGAATCCTTGAGGCTGCATCCTATAAACTTCCTCCTCTAGATGGCCATGAGGAAAGCATTAGAAATATCTAACTATTTGAGAGGTCATTTATTTTGGAGAACCAAGCACAACAAGATCCTAATAGTTGGTTGTTTGGCAACTGGACTAAAGGTCTTTTGATAATCAAACCCTTCTTAATCCTGAACACCCATTTACATCCAATGACTGACTTGGTGGAGGGAAAAGAAACCAAATCCCAAGTACCTTGTTTCTGCAGAGCTTGAAATTCTTCTTTCATAGCTGCAACATAAAAAGAAGACTGCAATTCTTGTGTAGCTGACCAAGTGATGCAGGACAATTAGGGACAGCCACAGCAGTGGGCTTTTGGGGCTGATTTAACACTGCTTTAGGAGCTGTTATGAGGCTGTGAACAGTACCTATGAATAGTGTTTTGAGCTGTTAAAAGTGCAGAAAATAAAAGAGGGAAAGAAGGAGAAGAAGAAGATAGATCTACCAATCACTCCTAGAATCCCTTAGGCATCACACCTAGGATTTGATTACATCACACAATCCATAAAGAAGCTTCAAAGCTCTCAAAATTTTATAAATATCAACTCTATTGAAGTATAAGCATTACATGGCTTTATATAAAATTAGGAGATTTCCTAAACCAACTAGAACAATAAAAGAAACCATTATAATATCTTTAACTTCCAAAACCAATTTAAAACTAAATAAGAAACAAAAACAAAGACTAATTAAATAACTTGACCGACAAAACAACCCATAGGCGACCCCTACAGCCCATGTTAGCAAATATGAAAATTACAAAAATAACCTTGACCTAAAATCCTAGAAAATATAAACTAATCATAAGATAAGACTCTAATAATACTAGAAACATGATTATGAATTGGTTCCTATCAGGTTTTCGTTGAAATCATGCCAATTTCCAAATATCGCCACTTTCTTGAATTTACTCTTCTTTGAGCTTCTTATATTCTGAATAATTGAGGCTCGGTAACAGCAAGATCAAGATAAGCAGTTTTAGTAAAATGACAGGTAGGAGCTGAAGCCTTAGATCTAGTGACCATAGGATGAGTATATTAGAAGAAGGAATTGAAAAGGGAAGCGAGGGTGAGACTAAAGTAGCTACTGAAGGAAGAGGTAAAGGAAGATGAATAGAGATGGACTGAATACAAATAGCTGGAGAAGGATTGGAACATAAGGGTATAGAAGAACTAGAAGAAGGGGAAGTAGGAGCAGGATGGGAGGAAGGAGAAGACACATTAGAATAGCTAGAAGGAGAAATAGAAGAAATAGGGGAAGAAGAAGGGATAGACCAAAAGAAAGAAGCAAAAACAGGAAGAGGAGTAACAGTAGGCTGAAGAGCAAAGGCAAAAGAGGTTTCATTAAACAAAATATGTCTAGACACAAATTTTACTAGAATTAGGTTCCAAACATCTGTAACCCTTAGTGAGATGATAGCCCAAGAAAAAGTGGCTCAAAAGGAGATTTATGGCTAAGAGAAAGGCTAGGCATCCTATTAATGAGAAAGACTCTAGTCGCTGTGGCATCAAACCAGTAACTCAGAGGTAAAGAAGACTGATAAAGCAAAACAATGGCAGTTTGGGCCAGCTAGTTGAGTATGAGAGCATTCATGGAGAGCTCGCAAAGATGCAACAAACTTCAACAGTCTTGGAGTACCAAAGCAAGTTCAGCACCTTGCGAATTGATCCCGAGATTGGTCGGAGCATCAATTGGTGGGAACATTTGTAGAAAAGTCAAAACCTGAGATCCACTGAGAAGTAAAAATGTACCGGCCAAGCACCATGATAGCAGCAATTTCATTTGCATGTTTGCAAGAAGAAAGGTTACCAGATGGTAATCGACAAATAACTAAGAGTTGCTCTTCCAAACTAGGTGGGTTCCCTCCAAGCAAATCAACACAAGTAGTGGCTCCAAGATGTGACATACCCCCAAAGCAAGCTAACTGATCATGAGTTAAAGGAGTGGACATCAAAGGGACTTTGTTGGTATTGTGATGAAAAGCGGCATAAATGGCATCATTGCAAGCAAAAAATGTTATTGATGATTGAAGCTATTAGAGACCCGAAGGATGATTTTGACAGTGCTAGTGACCACGAAGAGATAAGTGCAGATGAAGAAGGTAATTCAACTCCTGATACAATCAACTAACCATCTCAGTTCATGCTTTAGCTGGATATTCAACCCCTCAAACTATGTGAGTCAAGGGAATTATCAAGGGTCAACCTGTGGTACTTTTAATTGATTCTGAGAGTACTGACAATTTCTTGGATTACAAAATTGCCACAGAAAATTGCATGTTCAGTTGACGGGTGTGACAAATTTGATGTTAAGGTTGCAGATGAAAGAACATTAACATGTTTCGGAAAATGTCCAGATGTGGAGATTCTTATACAAAATCAAAAGATTATTGTGATCTAGTCTTGGGGGCTCGATGGCTGCGTACTTTAGGAGATATAATGTGGAAATTTTCTAAACTTAATATGCAGTTTGTTTTGAATTGAAAAATAAAAAATAAAAAAAATCCACTATTAGGACACATCAAATGGAAAGAATTCTGCAAAAGCCATTTGTAATATTCTTGTGATGGCAAAGACATTCGGTACAAAGGCCAAATTGTATTGGTTGCTAATTCTACCCACAAGCCATTATTGCTTCACGAGTTCCATGCATCTCCTCTCTGTTGGACATTCAGGCTAACTCCACACTTACAACAGACTCTCCCGAGTTTTTTATTGGAAGGGGATGCAGAAGGAGGTTAACCATTTTGTACAAGAATGTGACACGTGCTAGAGAAATAAAGCAGAAACAGTAGCAAGCCCTGGACTGCTTCAACCACTTCCAGTTCCTACCCAAGTGTGGTCAGCTATCTCTATGGATTTTATAGAAGGCCTCCCCTCTTCACAAGGGAAAAATGTGATTATGGACCATCTCACAAAAATATTCTCACTTTTGTCCTTTGTCTCACCCTTATACTGCTGTCACAGTTGCTCAAGTTTTTGTGGATAACATTTTCAAACTACATGGAATACCAAAATCAATAGTTAGTGACCGAGATAAAGTGTTCACAAGCAATTTTTGGAAGGAGCTCTTCCGATTACAAGGCGCACTACTGAATATGAGTACAACCTATCATCCACAGATAGATGGCCAAGCAAAGGTGGTGAATCGGTGCCATGAGAACTATTTGCAGTGCTTCATAGGTGATCGGCCAGTGGATTGAGTTTGTCGGTTTTCATGGGCAGAATGGTACCTATCATGCATCTACCAAACAAACTCCATTTGAGGCAGTATATGGTCGTCCACCACCCCTTATTACTTCTTATACCCATGGCACTTCAAGCGTGCATCGAGTAGATTGTGATCTAAGAGGAAGGGATCATCTCTTGCAACTTCTCAAAAGTAATCTACATGAAGCTCGGTCTCTAATGAAGCAACAAGTTGACATGCATAGAACAAAGGGAGTTTGAGGTAGGACATTGGGTCTATTTGCGGCTACAACCCTACAAACAAGTTTCCATCCAAGTTCACTCTTCTAAGAGGTTATCGCCGCATTTTTACGGTCCTTATAAGGTGCTTGAGAGTATAGGACTTGTGGCCTGTCTGTTAGAACTTCCTGAAGGAGCTCAGATTCATAACGCTTTCCAAGTTTCTTGTTTGACAAAGAAGCTTGGAGATCACCTTGTTATTCAAAGCCAGCTACCAGATTTTTCCTGGATGGGAGAAACCAGGATTCAACCCCGAGCTATATTGGATCGACGACTAGTCCAGTGCAAGAATGAAGAAGGAGTGAATGTTCTAGTCCAGTGGGCCAACTTTCCAGTTGAGGATGCTACTTGGGAATCTTACCACTCAAGGAGAAATTTCTGGAGTTCGTTGCTTCCCAACCTTGAGGACAAGGTTGTTAATAAAGGTGGAGGAATGATACAATTGCTTTCTATATTGGTGGGATTCTGCTGAATTTTAGGAGGCAATTGCGCTGTTTGTCTTGGCATGATTTATTTTCATTTCCGGTAATCTTGTTATGTTTGTTGCTGGCTGGTGTTCTAGTGATAGAAGGGTGTAGATGCTGTATGGCCTTTTATGCAATCAATGAGAATTCACCTTAAAGGTTTGGAGGCTCGATCCTCTTGAAGTGATCTTCTTCTTCTTATTTTCCCCATTTTGTTCATTCAGTCACTAAAAACTACCATTCATGTTCTATCATTAGAACCATGTCCATTGGATATGAAAGGCAAAAGATGCGGGATATTCCGTCATTTCTCCATACTCCTTTCATGGGCCCCAATCTGGACCCATATAGATAATTTGAACAATCTATGTCATAGGCCTCATAATAAAGATCATCCATGTAAAAAATCAGTTTCATCAAACAACTATAAACATAAACACATAAATAAATCACATTTTATTTTATAAAATGAATGGCAAATATAATAATAAACTTAAACTATTCATTTTATAAAACAAAATACAATTTGATTCTGTATTTATAGTTGTTCAATGAAATTGATTTTTTGCATAGATAACCGTCATTACGAGACCCTACGAAGTAAACGGTTCAGATCATCGGTGTGAGTACGAATTGAGACCCATAAGAGGGATATGGAAGAGTATGGAGAAAAGCTCATCCTGTGTCGGAAACACTTCTCAGATTCTCTAATTGTTTATAATCTTCAAGCCAAACATGAAAATTTGTGGGCTTTGAGTGATTGTGTGTTTCACACTGGGTAGTATTTTTAAACTATCTTTGTGTAAGGCTAACCCCCTCAAACCAGAGAGAGAGAGAGAGAGAGAGACCACCCACAAACATTGAAATCTTTCACACCGTTGCTTCAAATATGAACTAAAAATATTAATTGACAGTTATGGCTGTACGAAACTTGCAATTTTTCATTTGAAAGCCCGTGTTGACAAAATTATTTTTACGGGGAAACACTATGGTTATGCACCTTATAATTAAAAAGAAAATAACATAATTTCAATTTTCTGAGTCATAACTAAAAAAAGAAACTATGCCGCGGTAGTTAGCAACTCCGCCGATCCCAAGCCCAAGTAAAGGAGGAGGGTTGTGTGTTAGGTAGCCGACAGCCAACACGTAAAAAAGCCGCTCGGATCCCAAATGAAAATGAATCCTACTTTAAATCGATTACATGCTAGGTCGTTCCCCTCAAGTAACACGTTGCGCGTGCCTCCGAGTGTTTCGAAAGATGAGTAAGGGGCGCCGCATCGACGCCTGGGTGCGGTGAAAAATGGGTAAAAATCCCCGCGTTTTTCTCAACGAGCACAGATAAAGAAGCTAATCCAAGACTATAGGTTTAGGATAGCCACCTAGAATATAGGAACTTTAACTGATAAGACGATGGAATTGGTAGATGTTATGATTAGGAGGAGAGCTAGTATAGCATGCGCACAAGGAATTAAGTGGACGAGTGAGAAAGTTAGGGAAATAGAGGATACTAGTTTTAAACTGTATTATAGTGGTAAGGATAGATACAAGAATAGGGTAGGAATCATAGTTGCCAAGGGTCTTGTGGAAAATGTAGTGGCAGTCATTAGGAAAGGGGATAGGATTATGTTAGTTAAACTAGTTATTGGAGGAAATATAGTGAACGTTATTAGTGCATACGCCCATCAAATAGGATTAGATGATCAAACTAAGAGGGATTTTTGACAGCAAATGGATGAGATCTTACAGGAGATATTTGTAGGAGAGAACCTAGTTATAGGCGGAGATTTCAATGGACATGTCGGCATAGATAAACTAAGTTATGAAAGGATTCATGGTGGATACGATTTTGGTGATAGAAATGAGGCTGGAGAGAGTATCTTAGATTTTGCGTTGGCTTTTGACCTAGTGGTGGCCAATACTATGTATAAAAAGAGGGAGGAGCATTTGATAACCTTTAAGAGTGGGTCAGTTAAGAGCCAAATAGATTACTTTTTAGTGAGAAAAATGGACCGCTTAAAATGCAATGATTGTAAGGTGATTCTTGGAGAGAGCCTAGCCTCTCAACATAGGATTTTGATACTAGATTTATGTTTTAAAGGGCAATACCAAGCTAGGAAGGATGGTGGGCGTCGTAAGACGAGATGGTGAACCTCAAAGGAGATAAACTAAAAATATTTAAAAATAGAATGGATAAGAAAGGTGCTTGGGACTTGGAAGATGATGCTAATACTATGTGAAACTTGATGGTCAATTGTATAAGGAGAATTTCAAGGGAAATGCTTGGAGAGTCGAAAGGAACGGGACCCAGCTCTAGGAAAATTTGGTGGTGGAGGGAAGAGGTTCAAGCGGTCATTAAGGCAAAAAAAGAGTGCTTTAAAAAGTGATAGAATGATAGAACTGAGGAAAACCTTAAGAGTTATAGATTGGCTAATAAGGAGGTCAAGAAAGTAGTGAGAGAGGCTAAGTTGAAAGCTTATGATGACCTATACACTAGACTAGATAGTAAGGAGGGAGAGAAAAGGGTATACAAACTTGCTAAGATACAAAAGAAGAAAATAAGAAATTTTAATCAAGTTAAGTGCATCAAGAGTGAGGATTCTAAGATATTGGTGAAGGATGAAGAGATTAAGGAGAGATGGAAGAACTATTTTGAGAAATTATTAAATGAGGAACATGGAGGTACGTCAATAGGGGAAGAAATAGCCAGTAATATGATAAACCAAGACTATAGGTTTTATCGTAGGATTAGGAACTTTGAAGTAGAGATTGCACTTAAGAAGATGAAATCAAATAAGGCTTGAGGACCCCATGATATCTTTATTGAAGCTTGGAAGTGTTTGGGTAAAAAAAGGGTTGCTTGGTTGACTAAGTTGTTTAGCAAAATTTTGTTGACTAGGAACATACCAGATGAGTGGAGGAAGAGTATTTTAGTGTCAATCTATAAGAATAAAGGAGATGTCCAGAATTATAACTATAGGGGAATCAAGCTAATGTATCATATAATGAAAGTGTGGGAAAGGGTGGTGGCACGCCGATTGCGAGATATAACAGAGGTGTCAGAGAATCAATTTGAGTTTATGCCTGGCAAGTCGACAATGGAAGCGATCTATCTGTTGAAGAAAGTAATAGAAAAGTATAGAAAAAAGAAAAGAGATATTCATATAGTGTTTATCGATCTTGAGAAAGCATATGATAGAGTGCCTCGGGATATAAAATGATGGGTGTTAGAAAAGAAAATGACAAAAGGTTACACTAATGTGATTAAAGACATATATGAAAGAGTGGTGACCACTATTAGATCGCATGCTGAAGAAACAAATGAATTTCAAATCACTATAGGGATACTCCAAGGATCTACCTTAAGTCCTTATCTTTTTGAGTTAGTTATAGATGAATTGACGAGAAATATTTAGGATGACGTGTCATGGTGTATGCTTTTTGCAGATGATATCGTGTTAGTGGATGAGACTAGAGAAAGAGTTAACTCAAAATTGGAGAGTTGGAGAAAAGCATTTGAATCTAAAGGATTTCCAATAAGCAGAACTAAGACAGAGTATATAGAGTGTAAATTTAGTAACAGTAGCAATGAAAGCTGAGGAAAAGTGAAGATTGAGAACCAAGTACTGCCTAAGAATAAACATTTTCATTATTTAGGGTCGATTATCACAACGGTGAGGGAGATTGATGCAGATATAACCCATAGAATTAAGGCGGGATGGCTTAAGTGGAGAAGTGCATCTGGAGTACTGTGCGATAAACGAATACCCACTAGCCTAAAAGGTAAGTTCTATAGAACAGCTATTAGACCAGCGATGTTGTATGGGACAGAGTGTTAGGCAACCAAGAAACAACATGCCGATAAGATGAGTGTTGCTGAGATAAGGATGCTAAGGTGGATGTGTAGCAAAACTAGACAAGATGGAATTAGAAATGAATGTATACGGAAATGGATAGGAGTAGCACCGATAGAAGATAAGTTGAGAGAGAATCGATTGAGATGGTTTTGTCATATTCAATGGAAACCAATAGAGGTAGTACTAAAGAGATGCCATGCAGTAATGGTAGATGAAAGTGTTAGGGAACCGGCTAGTGTTGTAAATAGAGATATGGATCTACTTAATATGACTAACGAAATGGCCTTTAACAGAGCCGCGTGAAGAAGGAAGATTCATGTAACCGACCCCATTTGATAGGACTTAAGACTTAGTTTGGTTATAACTAAAAAAAGAAAAAATATTATAACCAAACTGAGGTGTAACTAGAGAACTCATCACCCATAACTAAAATAATGTCATAATAATTAAAGAAGAAAATTGATCATAACTAAAAAAAAAATAGCATATCATATGGTAAGGGTGTATATTATAATTTCCTTATTTTTACACATCCTCATTAAGGGCTATTCTGGGTGAAAAATTATTGGTTGGTCTTCGGATGCCACACCAATCACAATTCACGTGCCCCTTCCACCAATCACAACACTATTGGGCACCACGTGACAGTGTCCAAGACCAACCAATAACTTCTCCAATCCAAACTGATTATTGGCTTATCAGTTTATTTATGTGCCATCATCTATTTAGTTTTCTCTTTTCGTAATAAATAAAATAAAATAAATCAAAAATTAACTCGTAACCAGAACAACGTGAGTCTAAATTCACAACCGTCACCTGAAAAATATTAAAAGTATCAGTGAACGGGAAAACGAGAAATTTTGAGAAAATTTAACCTGAAAAAGGATGGTGAGCCGAGCAAGCGGCGCCGTACAGGTCTTGCTGACGGCACCAGCGACGCCGCCGGCTAAGAGTTGCGAAATGGTCCCGATCTGCGATTGCTGATGCCACGCCCTCCGCTGCTCCACGAATTTATGCGCCGGACCGCCGTCCACGGCCACACATCCCTGGCTCGAATCGAGCGCTCCCCCTTCCACCACCACCCCAACCCTAGCCTCCGTCTGCATATCTTCTTCCTCTCTAGTAAATCTTACGAATCTCTTGAGCCCGAACTCGAACTTCCACTATGTTTAGGATCTTATGAGAAAAAGAAAAGAAAGGATTAGTTAATTTACAAGGCTTGAGAAAAGAAAAAAAAGAAAAGAAATAAAATGATTTGATTGTGATTTTTTTCTTAAGGAAGAAAAAAAGAGAAGAAATAGTTGTGATTTTTTTTTTTATTTGGTTAGATTTTATTAAGAGAAAAGAAAAAAATTATTTTATGTTATATTATCAAAATAATTTTTTTATATTTTTAATTATTTTATTTCTTTTATTTTTATAGGGATAAAATTGGTATTATAAAAATAGTAATTTTTTTTTTTCTAATCTCTCCACTTTTGGAAAGATTGAAAATGAGGTTTATAAGAGAAATAAGTTTCTCTCTATTTCTCTCAATTTCTTCTCATTTCTCTTCACTTATATTATCCAAATAAGTAAGAGAAATACATATATCTATTTATTTTCTTTTCTCTCCAAATCACTTAATTCAAACATAGTGTTCGTTCACGCCTCTCTCTCTATATTTAGGGTGTTTGGGAAGGTTTTTTTTTTTTTTTGAGGGAGAGGGGGGGCTAAAATAACACTAAAAATAAAGTAAATTAAATAGCGATAAAATGTGACATAAAATTTATAATTATTATTATTTTTTTAAATATAACATCTAATTAAAAGAAAATTCAATCATTTTTTTAAGGGTCAATTTTACAGAAGGTACTATTCCTAAATGTTCAGTTCCATTTAATTTATTTTTAAAAAATATTTTATTAGGGGTTATTTAAGGTAATATGATCAAATCATCCTTCTAAACTTTTTGAGCATGTTTCCATTTTGAAACCATTATACAATAAAAAATAATAACAGTCTCTCATTTTATTGAAAAAAATTTCTCCCTTATTCTAGAGAGAAAATCTCTTCCTTATTTCCTGGATAAAATCTCTCGTTTATTTAATGATATGAAATATCTCCCTTACTCTAGGGAGAAAATATCTCATATTCTCAAAATCTTAATCATCTACCTTATTCCAACGTAAAGAAACAACGCAATGAACATTTACATTGATCGAAGTGTAGACACTGTGAACATCCATATTGTTGGTGATTGCTTATATTTGTATACAAATAACAATAAGCTTAATATGAGTTGCGATAAATAAATGTTGATGTGAATTTTCACATTACAAATATATGTCGGTAAAATAACACATTAATGTTGTTTGCACTTGTATGATTATTTCTGAATATGAATATTAACATTGATTAATAATGTGATGGTCACAATACTAATTGTAACACATTATAATGTAATAATTCACAAGAAGTAATAACTCCTTACAATATCAATATTCGCACCATGTAATAATCATGCAAAACTCATACAATAATTAGTGATATGTAAACATTCACATTATACGATAACAATGTAATCATTACTCTACATTGCAAGTCCTGCAACCATTACATGCTTCTAATGTTGAAGTTCACATTATAAAATGCAAAATATTAAAATATGATAATTCATAACAATAATAACTTCAGTGAATGTAAACATTCACATTCATTAAAATATCTACCCAATAAGCATACATACCATACATGAAGGTATCCATCTACTGTAAAAAAAAAAAATAAAAAAAAAAGTGAACATCCATATTATAACCACATAATATCATAAATATGAAATAACCAATGATATGTGAACATTCACATCTTGAAAAATAATATAGCTATGTCCATATTTTGCATTGCTAATCCCAAACTGGAAATTTTATTACTACCATTACACATCATTATAGATTAGACAAGTTCAAATTCACACCACCAAATATAATGGCAATAAACAACATGCAACCATTCCCCCATGATATAACCAATAATATGTGAACGTTCACATTGTTAATGCAATGTAAACATTCACAACATCCAAAAAAATAGGGCCATATATGAATGCATTACTAGATAAAAATCATAACCTCATTCAACAAAAATAAACTTGTATCTCCATTTATTCTAGAAAATAAAGTTGAAAGCAAAAAATAGAGCATACAATTCTTTATATAAATCAAAACATAAATGAATGAACATGCATCCCTAAACAAAATAATACTAACCTTGAGACAAAATTATCTACTCGTTCTCTCATTCTGATCAATGTCTGACTTTGCAAAATTTTGTAAAAAAGTAGAGCACAAACAAACAACACTAATGTAGTCTTGATTCGTTATCTTCCTCTAACACTAACGAAACTCTAGCACAACAAAGAAACACCACAATGAGAGTGAAACTGAATCACAATCAAAAGCATGAATTATGGTAACTACAAAAACAGAAGGATAGTCAAAAAAGAAGCGTATATATCTTTTTTGTCTATAATATATATCAACAATAAATATAAGGGTATAATAGTCAAAAAATAATGTAAATCAGAAAAAAAAAAAAAAAAAAAAAAGACCTCCCGGAATAAAAGTATAAATAGATGAAACTAATTAGGTTATAAATTTCCTTTATGGACTTATTAGGTTAGAATACTCATAAATGAGATTTATCAATAAAAATTCATTTTTTATAATATAATTATTTTAACATACTAAAATAGTCAAAAATTAAAATAATCTATTAATATAACCAAAAAATTAAAAAATACTTATAATTAGGGATACTCAATGAATATTTCGATCTGTCCAAACCAACTGAACTAAATCGATTCGCCACATTTTGGACGAATGCGTGATAATAAGCAGACGGTTGTGGATTAAATTTTTCCAATCTATATAGTTTTGGACATATGACAGATTTGAAATTCCTTTGGCTGTAACCACACCGTTAAACCGCGAGCACCCCTAGTAACTTGAAAGATTTTGTGTTTTCAATTTGTTTAGATATTTTATTTGTATTTTCAATTGAAAAAGAGTTTAGATATTCTGTTGTGTTTTCAATTTATTTTCAATTTGAAAATCTTTTTATCAAATGACAAGTGTTGATATTTGATATTTTTATGTGGAAAATATAAGGCTTAATTTTGTAATTTTTAAAAAATCAAATTAAATAGTTTTTTAATAAAAAAATAATGAAACAGTTTTGATAATGTATGGTTTTCTTATATGTAGTTATTATTAGTATTTGATAATTTACTTGATAATCTTGTGGTTATGTTAAGTTAGATTGTTATCAAAGAAAATTGTTGATAAATTATTGTATTATGTTTAAAATTTATAAAAGTTTAAACCATCAAATCAATTCACATTTATCTATCAATTTGTTCAATTCGTATTCTCTAATTTGACGAACAGATATAAATTAATTTTTTTTAATCCACCAATCTAATAGATGAATAACAGATTAGAGATTTCTTAATCATAACCGAACCACAATCATCCCTATTTATAATAACAGACAACATATGGTGTGTATAACTTGATGGAGTAATTGTGAGTTTATGACCGTTGGTCATAAGGGTGATTACTGGAGAGCGTCGTGATCCGTGCTAACTAGTGGATCAAGGAGTCCAGATCGTCTGCCATAGTTTCCTACAATTCTTCCTGCTGTGGTTCCGAAACGACGTCGTTTAGGTGTTAAATTCAATTTTTTTTTTTTTTTTGTTGGGGGGGTGCCTTTTCTCCTTCGCATTTTCTTTTTCTTTCATTTGCTTGAACCCTGACCCGTTGAGAGAAGCAGTGGTGAAACAGAGTAGTAGGCGCAAGCACGGTGAGTCGGAAAATCGAATGAAAGATTTGGAAACTTTGCTTTTGTCACTGGTCGTCCATCGCCGTTTGTCCTTGTTCGTTCATTACTGTTGATCCAGATTCATGGCCTCATTTTAACTTAATTGACAACTTCAAAACCTGCAAGTAAACCTCATCCATTCTCCAAGAATATATGGCAGCTTATGGATTTAAAGAAAAAGAAAAAAATAGCAATTTCAATGTTTTTAAGCGAAAAAGAAGCCACATCATTAACTTTGTTCAAAATGTTCTTCAAACCAGAGTTATATTTTAACCTTACATCCTGTCACAAAAAAAAAAAAAAAACCCCCTATCTCAAGAAACAAGGTCCAGAGGTATATATATTACCACTTAATAATTCGAACACAAAATGACTTAATTATTCATCATTCCGTCTTTTTCTTCAACCTAATTATCCTCGAAGAAAGATGGAAAACATTGACAGCAAAGCTTAGCAAAATCAGGAAAGCTCTACTCACCACCACATATATTCCTTGCAAAATTTGACACCATCTGATGTGAAATTGCAGATTTTGTAACCACACCTTTTTGAGAGAGAAAATGAGAAGGAAAAATAGGGGAAGATGAGAGGGTTTAGGAGTGTTTATGTGGTGTGGTGAGGAGAGGATAAGATATATGAGTCCAGATCATCTTCCATCGCTGTCGCTTGGCCTTGCTGCTGCCGTCGCTTAGCTTTGCTTTGCCGCTGTCTCCGTGGCCTCGCCTCATCACTGTCGCCATGGTGAATGGGTTAGGTCTCCAGCTCTCAACGAAAATGGGGAAGGGAAAAAGAACCAAAAAAAAAAAAAAAAAAACCTTCAAAACGACGTCGTTTTGAACCATGGCAGGGAGCGCCGCAGGGGACTACGGCAGAGGATCCGGACTCGTGGATCAAATGTAAATCACCGAATATCTTGTGATTGCCTATTCCATAGGATTAGGAATATGTCTTGTTGAGGTTTAGCATCATTTGTCCAGCTGACCTTTGTGATGCTGGCGGTTGTGGGGAAACTTCATGCATGCTTTGTCCATTGTCAGATTGCCAAGTGGCAAAATAAACACATTTGATAAAGTTTAATTTTAATTAAAGGGTAAATTATAATGATTTGATTTCTCTTAAATTATCATCTCAATATGAGTGTATTTAGATTTAGTAAATTTAATTTTGAAATCAATTTTGATGATTCGAATCGTTCATTTTTTAAGGTTCGTTGAGTCAAATATTCATGTAAAAAATCAAGATGATTGAACATTAGTAGCTATATATTACGATCATATTTGTTTAAAAAAAATAGGCGATAAATATAATTTTAAAAATAATCATTTATTTTTTATAATACAAATTTAATTTAAAAATATAGTTACTGATATTCGATTATTTTGATTTTTTTGCATAAATATTTAATTCAGTGAGTTTTAAAAAGTAAATGGTTCAGATCATGAAAGTCAATCCTAAAACGGACTCACTAAACTCAAATGCTCTCTCAAGTTAAAATGACCAACATGATAGAAACCTAACCCAAATCATAAATACATCTCTTGAAATTTGTTTAAAATACGATTTGTCCTTCTTAGTT
Organism: Camellia japonica; assembly: GCA_030407325.1. NCBI lineage: Eukaryota > Viridiplantae > Streptophyta > Magnoliopsida > Ericales > Theaceae > Camellia > Camellia japonica. The sequence continues at coordinate 129,140,808 of JAPPVO010000032.1, forward strand.
TTGGAAATAATATCCCATTCTTTGAAATTTTTAATTTCATAATAAATGACTCCTTTTATGAATAAATCATCAAGTCCAATTAGCAATTATGAATTTTATTTTTTTAGTTAATTCTTGTCAAATAAAAAATTCTGATAAGAGGTATTTATAATTTTTCAAACTATATAGGACAATCCATATTTTAAACAAATATCAAATAATGTATTTGTAATTTATTCTTAATTAAATTAGCAACACGCATATGAAAAGAATTTATAATTCAAATAAGTAAAATTAAAATAAAAATTTTACTAAGTGGTTGTTTAGCATGTGCTAAAATAGCACATGCTATTTTAGTATATTATCATATTTAGGTCACAATTATCTTATTTAAGTCATATCACCTCTTTACCACATCACTTTAAACCCAACACATATTTCACATTTTTTTCGTAAAAAGTCAAAAAATATACTAATCTATCACTTCCCAAACAACCCCTAAATATCACATGCCACTCCAATGATAAAAATATGAGTGAATTACACTAATAGTCTCTATAGATTGGGGCTCGTCTCACTTTATTCCCTGACTTTTCAGTTGTAATACGTTTGACCATGAATTTTGAATTTTATTCTAAATAAAGACAATTGAAGATACCATTGCTCAATTTCAAGGGTAAAATCGTCAATTTAATAAAATATAAATTAATTGGACAAACATAAATGTCAAAAATTTTTTTTTGAATTTTTAAAAATTATTTTTGCCCATCAAAAATAAAATTATGTAAAATTGATAAATCTTTTACATTATTTATTTATTTCACCGAATTAATTTTTATTATGTGTTTGGATGATGATCATGTAATAGGTGGTTGTTAGGCTTTTAATGTGTAATCAATAGATTTAATGTATGAAATGTTTTTAGTTTTAGATTTTTTTTTTTTAATTTAATGGATTGATGTAATAATGATATCAAAGTTGTCGCCATATTTAACTTTCGGAAAAATAGAAACTAATTTAATGAAAATAAAAACAACCGGCTATTATATGATTATCATCCAAACACATAAAAAAATTAATTTGGTAATAAATAAATAAATAAATGTGTAAAAGATTTATTAATTTTACATAATTTTATCTTTGGTGAGTAGAAATAATTTTTAAAAATTTAAAAATATTTTTTTGACATTTATTTTTTTCAAATTAGTATATATTTTATCAAATTAACGATTTTGCCTTTAAAATTGAGTAATAATATTTTTAATTGTTTTTATTTGGAACAAAATTCAAAATTCAGGGTCAAATGTATCATAATTGAAAAGTCAGGGACCAAAGTAATACAAACCCCAAACTATAGGGACCATTAGTGTAATTTACCCTAAAAATATTCTTTATCAGGCTTATGGTCTTAAGGGTTCGTTTGGGACGTGACTTTTTGACTTTTTAACTTTTTAGCTGGGGCTAAAAAGTCTCGTTTGGGATAGGCTTTTTAATTTTTTTTGACTTTTCTAAGAGAAAAAATGAAATAATTATGATTTAAATGTGATATTTTGTGTTATTGAGTTAAAAAATATATTTTATCTTTTTATAACTATTTTAACTAAAAAATTTCATTTTGTGATATGCGAAACAGGGGCTAAATTCGAGTTTCATTCCACCACTAAAGTTGTTCACTTAATAAATATTATTCATGTCTATGTTGATATGTATATATGTATTTTATTTTGTAATTAAGAACAGATAAAAAAGTGAAACTATATAACAAAAAATCATTTTAAAAATTTAGTAGAAAATATGCTATGACATATGTATGATTTAAGAAAAAAATCGTAATAATCACTTTATATAATATTATACTGTAACGTAGTAACAAAAAATACTTATTAAATTATGTAATTAATTATTTAATAAAACTAATATTTTAAAACAAAAAATTAAATTTACAAAAATGTAATTTATGAAGTTATGTAATTAATTAGTTAATAAAATTAATATTTTAAAACAAAAAATTAAATTTACAAAAATGTAATTTATGAAGTTATGTAATTAATTAGTTAATAAAATGGTTAATTACACTAACGGTCCCTATAGTTTGGGACTTGTGTCATTTTGGTCCCTGACTTTTCAATTGTGACACACTTGACCATGAATTTTAAATCTTATTCCAAATAAGGACAATTGAAAATACTATTGGATTTTTCAAGGGCAAAATTGTCAATTTGATAAAATACAAATTAATTTGATAAAAATAAATGTTAAAAAATTATTTTTGAATTTTTAAAAATTATTTCTACTTACTAAAGATAAAATTATATAAAATTGATAAATCTTTGGGTGATACACCAATAAATCCTATATTGTGGACTTATGCACTGTTTAGTCCTGAAAGATTTCTTGTAGACGGGGAGGTCCTATTATACATAATATTACCAATAAAGGCTTTCGTGATGTGGTATGGGGTTACAAAGTAATGGACAACAATGGTATTTTACAGAGGGGTTAATTACAAAATTGGGTAAAATTCATTTCCTTCCTGGTTAGTGTTAAAGCTGGGGAAATGGAAAGATTTTGGGGATCAACGTTCACTCTGTGAACATCGGATTTTCCGTAATGACAGTTTTAGTGTAACGTTTACGCCCCTGAAAGTGAAGGGTGGAAACCCTAGATGTGTGAAGCCCTAAAACGCTAGTTTAGTCATTGATTCGGTAGTTGTTTATACGATTTGCAAAGTGTAAAGTGCGAATCAAATAATGCTTGGTGAGTGTGAAAACATTGCGGCAAGATGTGTAGTAGTGAGACATCGTAACATGATCAGAAATCTATCAGGTATATATTTTGTTATGTTGTTTGATTTTCCAGATTCCAATGTTGTGTGCTATCGTGTTCCGGTGTGCATATGATGATTGTTTTGTTTGCGCGAAATGGTTGGTCATGGTGGTGTATTGTTACTGTGATTTTGGAAATGGGGTGATGTTTGGATAGTTTGTTGGGTAATGCTGTTTGAGGTGGACAGAAGTGCGTACACCGAATGGGTAGAAAGAGTAGTTGTCATCTTATGGGTGTGGGAGTATATGATCTAGTTGTTGATGTTTTCTCCAATTTTGATTACTGTATTAGTGTGGCTAATGTTATGTTAATGTTGAGTGCTGGGAGTGTGGGTTATGTTAATGTTGAGTGTTGGGGGTAATGTTGAGTGCTGGGGGTGTGGGTAATGTTGAGTGCTGGGACGTTATCATACCAACACACAAAACGAATCAGCCACAAAATAGGAAAACAATATCACACTGAGGGTATTAATGTAACTTAACAACCAACTAATAAACCTTACCAAAAAAAATAGGACTAATTGGTGCATAAAAAAAAACATAGGACTAAATGGTACAACTTTCTCTAACATAGGATTTATGGGTAAATTTCCCTAAATCTTTTAGACAGTTTTTTTTTTTTTACCAAATTAATTTTTATTATATATTTGGATGATGATCATGTAAAATTAATTTTTAAAAATTAATCATGTAATTTTGATTAATTTTATCAATTTTACATAATTTTATTTTTGGTGGGTAGAAATAATTTTAAAAAAAATTTCAATTGAAGATACTATTGGATTTAATTTTATTAATTTTATATTTTATCAATTGAAGATACTATTGGATTTTTCAAGAGCAAAATCGTCAATTTGATAAAATATAAATTAATTTGATAAAAATAAATGTTAAAAAATTATTTTTGAATTTTTAAAAATTATTTCTACTTACTAGAGATAAAATTATATAAAATTTATAGATCTTTTAGACATTTATTTTTTTTTTACCAAATTAATTTTTATTATGTATTTGGATGATGATCATGTAAAATTAATTTTTTAAATTAATCATGTAATTTTTATTAATTTTATCAATTTTACATAATTTTATTTTTGGTGGGTAGAAATAATTTTTAAAAATTTTAAAATATTTTTTTGACATTTATTTTTGTCAAATTAGTTTATATTTTATCAAATTGACGATTTTGCCCTTGAAATTAAGCAATGGTATGTTAATTGTCCTTATTTGGAACAATATTCAAAATTCAGGGTCAAATGTGTCACAATTGAAAAGTCAGGGACTAAAGTGACACAAGTCCCAAACTATAGGGACTGTTAATGTAATTTGCTCTTAATAAAATTATTATTTAAACAAAAATTAAATTTACAAAAATGTAAGTATGGGTATGTGTAGACATCACATTTTTGACCGACCTCAAGACTCAGACGTCATCGATTGAGCGCTCGGTGATTGCGCATGTTATGCTTGTTCTGAGGTTTCGGAGTTCCGGCTGAGAGCCTTACTCCTGGACCTCGGGATCCTTTTGTGTTTTGCCTCGGTTTGCGAACCAGATTCTGTTTTCTCTTCCCGAAGGGAGGGAAAGGTCTCGTAGACCATCTCTCAATGGCCGTACGCTACGTTTTGTGGTCGTAGGCCATTTTTCCCGTTTAGAGACCAGTTTCCGGTTTTTTAGAGCCGTCGGCCGTGTGCCTTTGTTCGGGACCGCTCAACTACCTCCGTTTGCTCCGGTTTTTGGCACACACCTTGTTTCCTCTCTTTTGAGGAATACTGTGGCCCGAGAGACCACCTTTGTGGTCGCATGCCACTCCCGGTGCCTAATAGTCAGTTTTCGGGGCCCCGGGCTGCGCGTTTTGGCCCCCGAACCTTCGTTTTGCATCCGTCTTGGTCCATTTTTGGTAGGGACCCTATTTTCATTACTAGGGAGGTGGTAGTATAGTGGGAGACCACCTTTTCTCCTCGGAAACCAGCTTTCTCCATTTTCTCTCTCCTCCAGCCGGTTTTCTTGACAGAAAGGTGGTGTCCCTCCCTTTTGGGCCATAATTTCTGGTCTCCCACCATACCATTGTGTTGTACTCATCTGGGAGGCCACCAATATGGGTAGGCCGATCAGTAATTCTTCTTGACCCTTTTGAACCTTGCTAAAAAGCTGGTTTTCCACTCTTCTGGGTCACAATTTCTGGTCTCCCACCATACAGCTGTGTTGTACTCACCTGGGAGACCACCAATCTGGTATGGCCGACCAGCATTTCTCATTGACCTTTTTGACCCCTGGTCGGCTGACCAGGGCAAGTGGTCGGCCGACCACTTGAACTGGTCGGCCAGCCACCTCTGTTTTTGTCTCCCTGAGAGCTTTACAACTGTGCCAGCTGTGTTCCATTTGACACACTGTCCGAGATTTTAGCCCTTTGTTTGTATTCTTAAGGTGGTTTTGACCCCTTGGCAAAGCAGTCCATGTTTGGCACTTCTTTACAAAAATCTGTTTTCCAAAACGATCTGCCAGATTTGGACTCTTTGATGATTTATCAATCTCACATTGCACATTGTGAGATCAGATTAAGAACCGTGACTACATTAAGTCCGAACTGTAGTGAACCCAATGAACAAAATTGGGGGGGGGGGGGATTCCCTCCCAGGACGTTCGGGGACGTCTACATTTTCTGGCGACTCTGCTGGGGAGTTAGAGAACTTGACTCGAACTCATGATATCTGGTTTTGGTTATACTTATGTGTTTCTTTGCATTGTATTTGCATTAGTGCGCCTAGGACACCGTGTTTGCCATCTGCTATTCTTGAGCGGTTTGCCAGAGGCTGAGTGCCATAAGGCTTACCGGTTACGAGCTCTGCCAGTATGGGAACACAAACTCCGGTTTTACCGGGGCACCCTTTTTGACCATTCGACCTAGTGCATATTCGGAATCCATAGTGACCATTCCAAAGCTAGGACAGGTTGCTTACCCGATTGTAGGTTGTTTGAAACCGCTGCGTGCGTAGTGAAACCCTAGCTCCTGAACATAGGGGTGTTTTGGCTCTCACTTGCTTGTTATGTGCTCTTAGAGTGTGTCTCTACAGGGAATGCGTGTATCAGTTTGCAAGTCTGGGTGTCAGGCTTGTGGGCATCAGCATCAGTATTTTGGGGGAATCAGTTTTACCTGAGGGTATCAGATTTGAGGCAGAATTTTGGGGCATAATTCATTAGGGAGCACAGTCATTCAGCTATACTAGTATCTGTTCTGGTGAAATTGGGCTGAGATGCTGCCTGTTTTCTCTTTAGGGGGGAGGTTCAGAGACTCAGTTCAGAGCAACCAGTGTGCTCCTTTGCTGAGGCAAGGCCGGAAAAGGCTCACCGGTTCATCCGATCCGTTAGTCACCAGTCACGTCACCTCCGTTCAGTTCAACGGACTTATGATGACACAAAATTCAGAGGAAATAGTGGTTATGGCAGCCGCATTAAACCAGGGAATCATCATACAGGGTGATACCGACGTTGAAGTGCCACACCCACCTAGGTCACCTGCCGCACATCTGATTTGGGAACCCCAGTTATTTCAAACCCGTGAGCCCACCACATTTGAGTTGATGGGAATGATTGGTGACCTTCAGAGGTTTGCGGCTGATCTAGCCTACGGAATGTCGGCTCCGCTACCAACCACATCGTATGCCGGGAACTTCATGCCGCAGGAGCCCCCGCTACTGGGGCGTATTGTAATTGAGCTCAGCCAACCTGAAGCCATCCCAAATTCCGGCAGTGGCATGTCGACAACAACGAGGCTCCGCTCTGATGTAGCAACTCAAACCTTCTACCAAGCTGAGGTGAGTGGTAAGAACAAGGTGAATGTGGACACCAATCCTTATGAACAACTCCTGTGGGCTGTTGAGGCTTTGAAAGCCGGAGGACTGAATAAACAGCAGGTGCTCGCTGTTGCTGTAAAAACTGTGAATGACACTTTCTCCACTTAGAGTGAGAGCAGTTCAAGCCAAGGGAAAAAGCAAGAGAAGGGCCGTCGTACCAGAAACGATCCTTTGAGCTCTAATTGTCACGACCTAACCCGCCCCTGTGGGTTAAGGACATAACCGGCCAGTAATCATGAGATTACCTACGGCCTCAAACCAAACCAAACGTATTTTAACAGAGTTCATGGGGGCCAAACGGAAGCAATTTGAAACTTTGTCCATAGAGCCGTGCTTATATGCATATCATTACATACATATGTTAATAACTCATGACAGAAAGTACAATGACATAAAATTCTGTACAGACAGGATCATTCAAATCTAAGTCAGCCAAACAAAACTATATACAGATATACACAAAGTCCTCGTCCACGTGACAAAATATAATACATAACAAAATGGCAAGGACGGGTCTCGTACGTGAGACACAAGGGCTGACTCTCAAAGACTTGGTTGTTCCACACTGGCTTCACAGGGGCTGGGTCTGGACCTCTCATAGCTCACCTACAAACACACGAATGAGCGTGAGCGAAAGCCCAGTGAATAATATCAAATAAGAAGATACAACAATATGTAGAACAACATATTCTGAATGGCTTGGGCCCAATTCATATTTCTAATTAACATATATATACACAATGTAAGTCAAGTGACTGTGGTTCTAAACATACTGGCCTTTTGGCCTCTTTATCTTTCATTTATGTCAAAACGGCCTCTGGCCCACTCATTCGTTCTTGTCAAACGGCTCTTCGGCCCACATTTTATCAATCGGCCTTCGGCCCACATTTTTCAATTCCATCGGCCTCAGGCCCAATTATTCAATTCCATCGGCCTCAGGCCCAATTATTCATTTCCATCGGCCTCAGGCCCAATTATTCAATTCCATCGGCCTCAGGCCCAATTATTCATTTCCATCGGCCTCAGGCCCAATTATTCATTTCCATCGGCCTCAGGCCCAATTATTCATTCCATCGGCCTCAGGCCCAATTACTCATTGAATTGCGAAACTTACACAGAATAACAATTAAACAATGGCATACTATAAATATCGTCAAGATATTATCAGAATTGCAAACTTACACAGAAGTAACAATTAAACATGCATACTATAAATATCTTGTCAAGATATTACTCACAGTGATCGGCTTGTGGATTTGCCCTGGAGTTTGACCCTACATATCACATAACACATATGGGTCACAAATAGTTCAATCCGTTCTTTAATTCACATATTCCTCTTTAGGCTTTATTCTTGTCTCTTTAATTCTATTACAATGCTCAATGCATGCCTAAGAGTGCTTGGAAGTGAAAGGGAACGGAAAACAGAACACAGAATGTATAAACAAAATTTCAGCAAAACAGGGTCCCCGCTCGAGCGTGGACTTCCCCGCTCGAGCGGACCCCCTAAGGCTGCAAAAGTTCTGGTTCCCTCAAATTCACGCTCGAGCGTGAACTCTGCCGCTCGAGCGGACTCCTGCCTACATAGTTCCCCGCTCGAGCGCCAACTTCCCTCGAGCGGGTTCCATGCCTGCAAAGAAAATGCTGGGAGCTCGATTTTCCGCTCGAGCGGCCCTTTCCCCGCTCGAGCGGACATAAAAAATCTGGGTTTTCCAGATTGAGTTCTTGAGCTCCAATTCGAATTCCAACCATCCAAATATGCATGCAATGGCTCAAATCTCAAATATACACATATTAATATGATACCAATGCAAGATCACGACATTAGGAAGCTCAATCTCTTATATCATTTACATGCATGTTTCAAATTAATCCCAATTCATCACCAACATATCAAATTTCAACATACAAAGCTCATACCTCCATGATCTACTCTTGCATGTGAGAAATATACATTCATATTAACTTAATTGGTGAAGAGAGGTTCAAATACATGATTTTCAAACAATACCCAACATAAATCACACACATTGTGCTCAAACATGGAGATTCATGTCCATTTCTTACATGCATGTGTTCTAAGCTTCTAAATTCAACATATATAACTCAATTCCCTTACATTCAAACTAATTCATGCTCTTGGCCATCTATTAAACTTGAATTCACAAATTACAAACAAAAATCTATGAGTTTACTTACCCAAGAGTTCAATCTCCCAAACTATAACAAAATCTTGGGCTTAATCTTCAAGTTCCCCAAATCTTGAGCCAAAATCACCCAATTCTCCCCCCCTCTCTCTATATGGCCGGCCCTCTCTCTCTCTATTTGAGTCCAAATCAGCCAAATGAGGTTATAAGGAAAGAATAGAAGGTGTAATGCTTTAAGGCAACAAACCCCACTAACAAAATATTTTAATATAAAATATTTAGGCACTTAATTCATCAATTTAATCAGTTTAATCTGACCAGAATCCATTTCCAATTAAATTTCACCTAGGTTCTAAAAATCATGCCAATCACATTGGCGTAGTCAATTTCGAGTTTTATGGCCGATAAGGCCCTCAATTTAATTTCCGAAGCGGAAAAATCAAACAGATATTCCTACGGTGAACAGATAGAATTTCAAAATCACATATTATCACACAATGGCACACAAAATCATGCTAAACACATAATCATATTCAGATTAAGGACCAATTAGCTAATTACGGAACAGGGGTATCACAGTCTTCCCCCCTTTAGGAAGTTTGGTCCTCCAAACTTAATTTACCTTTAGTCGAACACAATTCGGAACACTTTTCATTCGACGGTTCCAATCCTTTCCGATAGCCATTCACTTAGTCTCAAAATCAAGCAACATTCTGTTCTCAAAGTCAGAGACTCACCTTTTCCGCCATACAAAGCTTGTATGGTGCCATACCGAAACTAGAGTGCGAGCTGTTGTTGTAAACAGAGTTTGTCAATGATGAATAGATCTTTCCAATTCCCGAAAATCTAACGCACCCATTTGGAACATTTCTCCCAGAATCAAAAAGTTCTTTCTGATTATACATCAATTTGCGGACGGAAAGCAGCGCCAAACCATATTTCAGTTCCCATTGCCTCTTGAAGGCTTGTCAGAATTCAAACACATTTTAGGGTTCCTGTCTAAACAATAGATATTGGGACCCCATGCAAACAAGCAACCTTATTGATGTAACAGCGGCTAATCTACAAGCATTATACAAAAATTTCACAGGGAGAAAACGAGCAATTTAGTAATCCCATACACAAAAACTCAAACGGGACTTATACCTTGGGTGTCCGAGGTAGTCTCACAATGAAATTCGTAGTTACGTATTCCCATTTCCATTCCGAAATAGACAGAGGTCGCGGTAGTTCCGCCAATAACTGTTATTCAACTCTGACTTGTTGGCACCGAAAACATTTAGACACAATTTCAACAATTTCCTTCTTCGCAATAGATCGCTAACATATTTATTTCAAAGCCGACTAACTTTACCATAGGAGTTCGGTCTATTCCCTTGTCACAAAAGTTCAATTCATTCTCCAACCATTCCGCAATTCATAATCCGATTTGGTATTTAATTCAGTTTCTCATCACAGTTATTCAAGGTTAATCAAAAGTCTTCAGGAATTTAAAGTGAATCCGAGCACAAATCCCTGAGTCAACAAGGATAACAACGAAACAATCCACCGCACGACATACGTAACTCATGTATCCCCATAGTACCAATCGTAAAGTACAATAACACTGAAGCAGTCCATTTCCATAATACACGTGTTCTCAATTCATTCAACCGTTTAAAGTTTACGGTTTCCAATTCAGTTCAGTATTCAGCTCTCTGTCCCATCGAGTCTCCCCACATTATCTGATAGTCGTCAAAAGCATAAGCCAATCCATATATAAACCTCCGTAATGTCAAAGGCAATATCGAAGGAGTCAATCACATGTTAAGCACAATTTACACATCCTCAGAGCCCCAATTACAGAATATAATGGCACTGGGCAGGTATTCACAAGGCGTACTGAATCCACATACTTACGGATAATCAGGATTTTTCAAAGCTTCTTGGATGTCTATAACATCTACATAACACCAAAGGATGACATTCGGGACAAAACAAAGGAATAATCATCTCGGGATCAAAGCGCACCCGTTCACGACCGTCGGTGGCCGACCCGAGATCGATTAGGCAAAACCCACCCGTACGAAACCGTCGGTGGCAAAAGATATCTCAATCAAAGGTGCTACCTAGGCTTAACGTCCCCCAGCACGAAAGGACGCCCCAAGAATGTCATCAAAACAACCCTAATACCATTCACCATAACCTGATTTCCCCAAAATCTTATAATATTGAAGCAACCACTCTCCCTTACAAAACATATCCTGATCAGTCAAAGACAAATGCTCAGTACTGCTTATAATCAAATCAATCTGCCGTCATCGGCTTCCATAGCGTCAAACAAACAAAGATGGGACAACACTCCTTACGACACCCAATCACGGGGTTTGCACAATTTGGTTCGTGTCTAACGCATATGTCCTCGATAGTTGGGGGTAGGTTCTCAACAACATTCGTGGTTAGATCAATCTGTTGATAGCCCACAAAAGGTCTTGTCAGATTAAATCAAACAAAGGTTCCATCACATTATATCCAATGAGGGTTCTATCAGGTCAAGTCAGGCAAAGGTTTTATTGGGTCGAATTAAATAAAAGTTTTCTCAAATGGGGTATTTAGCCCTGTAAGGCACACTTCGTTTACTTAGGTACACGGCTGATAGTTTCACAACTGTCCTAAGTTTATCAGTTCTCAAAGTCAAATCAGAATTATTCGTCACAACTGTTCATATCAAAGCATTTCAAGTCATGTACAATATGGCCTTGACTACATAAATTCGGGGGTAGTTGCATAAACATGCAGTTATTCAGATCAGGAGGTATGTACCATAATCAATACAGCAATTCCCAAAGTCTTATATACAAGCACATGGTGTACAGTAACACGTTAAACAGAGTTCCTCGATTGTACATAAGATAGGGTCTGTTACACAAAAGTTCCAGATTAGTCATAAAATGTAGGTTTATGAGTCGAGCCCAGTATAGTCACATAATCCAGTCAATTTTCTACCAATCAAAACGCATGGTCTCACAATTATAGAGTTCATCATTTAGGGTGCTCAACTCCGTCACACAATCACAAAGTCATAATTCTGGTAGTCTAGTTGTTGAAGATAGTAATATAACAAATCACCCTGAGCATAGGTTTAGATGTACAGGTGCATGTGCGGAGTTAATCAATATCCCAATACATATTCCACAATTTTCCGAAACGGGGCATATACCTCCACTGAATACAGTCTCGATCATGTGGGTCTAACCGATCTAGATACACATGCAGCAGATATGGAAAATATGCCAATTCGAATCAAATAATATCCCAAGCAAAGATGTACGAGTGTACTAATTCAGAATCAATCAACACATAGGCATTCATTTATAAACAATATAGATACCTGGGATAACGGTTGCAGTATTCTGAGGGCTTTCTGGGATGAGTGCAATTACCCCATCCTGAGTAGCAATTCCTACCACTGGTACGGATTCAGCCGAGGCAGAAGATTCATTCATATTTCGTTCAATTCAGGGATAGTTCCTTACCATATGGTCCATTTTACTACACCTATAACAAACCCAAAAATCCGATAACAACTCCTTGGTGTTTCTTACACTTTTGGTGGCAAAGGTTCTTGCTGTAGCAACGACTGACATTGTTGTCTCAAGATCTTTGCCATTCCTTGTACTACTCTTTCCAGACTATCAAGTCGGCTGTGGAAGAACCTTCCAACCCGTATGCCCTTAATTGCCCATGCTCTACACAAATTCTTATCGAACTTTACCAAATACTGGGATGCCCAATACGAAATTAAACACAAATACACATGGGTACATAGGCACATTGTTACATTCTCATTTCACATATCATATGCAATTAATCACATACGTAACAGATAATTGCATACTAATCAAATATCACATGCTGAACATTTACTAAGTAAGTATATACTCAAATCATGTTCATGTTCCACATAGACAGCCATTGGCAGAATCGGATGCACGTAAACAACTTTTCGTGATTCATGTATTCATGTATGTGCATTATATCAAAACAAACTTATTGTACACATTAGTGTAACAATTCATATCTCATATTCCAATCGTGTGTGGTACTTCCCTTAGCGTAACATAACATGTTGGTCAAGCATATCAAGTTCCACACTGGAACCTTCAGTTATCACATACATAGGCCACGGTATTATTTCCCCCGGGCTAGGGCCTCATGACCATTAGCCACAGTATTATGTCCCCTGGGCGAGGGCCTCTGCTAAGGATACCACAATTACGTTCAAAGAAAATTTGGGCAATCATTCATTCATGCAAAATAGCATTTCAAGAAACTCGTCATTTCGTATCGTCAGAAAATATTTAAAGTTCACCATCTGATTAACCTTACATCATACTTTATACAGAAGATACACAAGTGTGTATATACTAGAAAGCACGCATATTCGAACAATTATAATGCAAGAATTTCACGATTTATAGCACATAATCATTTGTAACAAAAGTTAAGCATATTATCGATGCTTCAAATTCGTACTTATGAATGCATCCTAGATCTTTTCTAGACACTTATTGCTCTCTTGGACAAGTGTGTGAGTTATTAACTCGTGCTCTGATACCACTCTGTCACGACCCTAACCCGCCCCCGTGGGTTAAGGACATAACCGGCCAGTAATCATGAGATTACTTACGGCCTCAAACCAAACCAAACGTATTTTAACAGAGTTCATGGGGGCCAAACGGAAGCAATTTGAAACTTTGTCCATAGAGCCGTGCTTATATGCACATCATTACATACATATGTTAATAACTCACGACAGAAAGTACAATGACATAAAATTCTGTACAGACAGGATCATTCAAATCTAAGTCAGCCAAACAAAACTATATACAGATATACACAAAGTCCTCGTCCACGTGACAAAATAATACATAACAAAATGGCAAGGACGGGTCTCGTACGTGAGACACAAGGGCTGACTCTCAAAGACTTGGTTGTTCCACACTGGCTTCACAGGGGCTGGGTCTGGACCTCTCATAGCTCACCTACAAACACACGAATGAGCGTGAGCGAAAGCCCAGTGAATAATATCAAATAAGAAGATACAACAATATGTAGAACAACATATTCTGAATGGCCTTGGGCCCAATTCATATTTCTAATTAACATATATACACAATGTAAGTCAAGTGACTGTGGTTCTAAACATACTGGCCTTTTGGCCTCTTTATCTTTCATTTATGTCAAAACGGCCTCTGGCCCACTCATTCGTTCTTGTCAAACGGCTCTTCGGCCCACATTTTATCAATCGGCCTTCGGCCACATTTTTCAATCCATCGGCCTCGGCCCAATTATTCATTCATCGGCCTTCGGCCCAATTATTCATTCCATCGGCCTCAGGCCCAATTATTCATTTCCATCGGCCTCAGGCGCCCAATATTCAATTCCATCGGCCTCAGGCCCAATTATTCAATTCCATCGGCCTCAGGCCCAATTATTCATTTCCATCGGCCTCAGGCCCAATTATTCAATTCCATCGGCCTCAGGCCCAATTATTCAATTCCATCAGCCTCAGGCCCAATTACTCATTGAATTGCGAAACTTACACAGAAGTAACAATTAAACAATGGCATACTATAAATATCTTGTCAAGATATTACTCATTGAATTGCGAAACTTACACAGAAGTAACAATTAAACAATGGCATACTATAAATATCTTGTCAAGATATTACTCACAGTGATCGGCTTGTGGATTTGCCCTGGAGTTTGACCCTACATATCACATAACACATATGGGTCACAAATAGTTCACCGTTCTTTAATTCACATATTCCTCTTTAGGCTTTATTCTTGTCTCTTTAATTCTATTACAATGCTCAATGCATGCCTAAGAGTGCTTGGAAGTGAAAGGGAACGGAAAACAGAACACAGAATGTATAAACAAAATTTCAGCAAAACAGGGTCCCCGCTCGCGTGGACTTCCTCGCTCGAGCGGACCCCCTAAGGCTACAAAAGTTCTGGTTCCTCAAATTCACGCTCGAGCGTGAACTCTGCCGCTCGAGCGGATCTCCTGCCTACATAGTTCCCCGCTCGAGCGGGTTCCATGCCTGCAAAGAAAATGCTGGGAGCTCGATTTTCCCGCTCGAGCGGCCCTTTCCCCGCTCGAGCGGACATAAAAAATCTGGGTTTTCCAGATTGAGTTCTTGAGCTCCAATTCGAATTCCAACCATCCAAATATGCATGCAATGGCTCAAATCTCAAATATACACATATTAATATGATACCAATGCAAGATCACGACATTAGGAAGCTCAATCTCTTATATCATTTACATGCATGTTTCGAATTAATCCCAATTCATCACCAACATATCAAATTTCAACATGCAAAGCTCATACCTCCATGATCTACTCTTGCATGTGAGAAATATACATTCATATTAACTTAATTGGTGAAGAGAGGTTCAAATACATGATTTTCAAACAATACCCAACATAAATCACACACATTGTGCTCAAACATGGAGATTCATGTCCATTTCTTACATGCATGTGTTCTAAGCTTCTAAATTCAACATATATACTCAATTCCCTTACATTCAAACTAATTCATGCTCTTGGCCATCTATTAAACTTGAATTCACAAATTACAAACAAAAATCTATGAGTTTACTTACCCAAGAGTTCAATCTCCCAAACTATAACAAAATCTTGGGCTTAATCTTCAAGTTCCCCAAATCTTGAGCCAAAATCACCCAATTCTCCCCCCTTTCTCTATATGGCCGGCCCTCTCTCTCTCTATTTGAGTCCAAATCAGCCAAATGAGGTTATAAGGAAAGAATAGAAGGTGTAATGCTTTAAGGCAACAAACCCCACTAACAAAAATTTTAATATAAAATATTTAGGCACTTAATTCATCAATTTAATCAGTTTAATTTGACCAGAATCCATTTCCAATTAAATTTCACCGTAGGTTCTAAAAATCATGCCAATCACATTGGCGTAGTCAATTTTGAGTTTTATGGCCGATAAGGCCCTCAATTTAATTTCCGAAGCGGAAAAATCAAACAGATATTCCACGGTGAACAGATAGAATTTCAAAATCACATATTATCACACAATGGCACACAAAATCATGCTAAACACATAATCATATTCAGATTAAGGACCAATTAGCTAATTACGGAACAGGGGTATCACACTAATCCTGCGCTCGGAAGAGATCGGCAAACCAAGCCAGCACCTGCTGACCCTTTCGCTAATGCACCCAGCAAAAATCCACAAACCTCGAAGTACCCACCCCGAGGTCGTAGGGTCTTCCATGCCCTCTATATGCCTTTGTCTAAGGCCCTTCAAATCCTCGTCCAAAAAGGGCATCTCAAACGCCTCGGGCCTCGGCCTCTCCCGAGTCCCCTTCCAGCTAAGCATGATGGTACCCAGTACTGCGCATACCATCAACAAACCGGTCACAGCACCGACAACTGCTTCCGTCTTCGCTACGAAATGCAAGATTTGATTGACAATGAAGTCATCCTTCCACCAAGCTCGGCAAAGTCTGTCACCACCAGGTTGGTGGATTTCGAGGATAATGCAAGTATGTGATCAGGGGTTGGACCACCTGCGGGCGGCGCACGGTTTACCTCGGATGTGGCGTATGGCACGCACTATTTTGAGCATTTGCGAATGCTAGTTTTGTAGTTTCTGACTTGGGTGTTGAGTCAGTTCTGTATTTTTGTTTTGAGTTTGTCTCATTGTCTTGAGTCAGTCTTTTTGATTAAGGGTCTGTCTTGTTGTATCGAGTCAGTCCTGTTGTACAACGGTCGGGTGATTCTGGGGGTGTTACCTCGGGCATCACCATTTTGTTTTACGTTTGTCTTTTCATTTTGTTTTGAGTTTGTTTTTACCTGGAGCCAGTTACACCAACGAATTTGAATGGAACAGCAGTAATTTTCACACTCTTGTGTTTGCTTCTGCCTTGTGCTAGTTGTGCCAGAAGTTCTGAATGAGATGGCAGTATTTGACTAGGAAACTGTGTCTTTTCTGTGCCTCGAAATCATTGCATTGACCTAAGTTTTTCAAAAACTTTTTGAATATTGTGATGAAAACGAAGAGGAAGGAATTCCTTGGGATTTGCAAAAATTTGATCAATTGAGAGAAAAAGAGGCGTGCTAAGCCCTTAATGAATGAGATCATGCTTGTTAGTGTGAGTACTGAGAAGGATCCTGGCTTGATCCAGATTGGTTCCGCACTATCTTCAGCGCGAGTGATTAGTCGCTTTCTTAAAAAATTTCAAAAAATGTTTTGCGTAGTCCTGCGAGGACTTGTGTGGAATCGCTCTTGAGATTGTGCAGCTTAGGATCGCTCTCAGCCTTGAGACTCGACCCCTCACTTTCAAACCTTGAACTTGAAATGTTCAACGGTCAATTATGATGTGAGGCATGTGTGGCCAGATTTGAAGCAGCCCATGAACTAGGGGCAAGGAGGTCAGAAATAATCAAAAGGAAGCTTGCGAAGCTAGATCAAAAGCCCTCGAACTAGGGGCAAAGATGTCAGATGTGCTCGAAGAGTAAAAAATTGGGATGTTTCTCAAGCTAACAAAGATCGGCAAGAATGCCAAATCCCAGAAGGGAGGAAAGAAGAAAGTATTGCTGAAGGATAACTGAGTTCCTACCCACAACACTAGGGGCTGATTCGGCCCCCCTTTGGATTCGACTCCTGCATCGTCAGCAAACAGCAGCCATTCTCCTAGATTCAGATGACTTCAGGATCTCAAAACCATTTGACATGGACAAAGCTACACTTTTACCCTTGAGAGGCTCGCTGGGCCGAAAACCCGAAAGGGTGACCCAGGCAAAAGTTAGAGCAAGAAAAAGAAGAAAAAGAACAAAAAAAAAAAAAAGAGAAGAAAAACGCAAAGAATGAAAAAAAGAAAAGAAAAGAAGAAAAATGAAGAAAATGAAAAGAAAAGATGAAAAAGAAAAAGAAGAAAAGAAATGAAAAGAATTGAAAAGAAAAGAAAAACATAGCTCACAAGGTTGAAAACCCAGAAAGGGCGGCCTTGGAAAAAGTTAGAGCGCAAAAGGAGAGGTTAATACTCGAGTGTACTTTAACCCCGAACTACGTAAGGCTTGATTCCCATCTTTGGGATACGTAGGCAACTTCATTTGAAGTCCAGCCGTAAAACACTTCAAATTCGACTGTGTCCATGTGATGGTTCTGGTCATCTTTGTCTTCTCTGGATCCGAGAATTTGGTTGGAATTGTCACTGTGAAGACTGGTGGCCACGTGCTGCGGCGCTATTCAAACAAGGGGCAACTTTCCGTTGCCGTACAAAACGCTGCGGGGTCATTCAAACAAGGGGCAACTTTCTGTTGCCATGTAACTTTCCTCAAGCAAGGGGCAATTTTCCTTTATATCTGAGGTCGCGCATCTCAAGAGTAGGTTCCATGCTCGTTGAGCAGTGGCCGTTTGCAAAAATAGTTCTTGGACCTAAAAAAGGAAAATTTTCAGTGCTTATAACCTGACTTGCATGATTTCAAATCAGAAAATCGAACAAGCGTGTTAATCTAACTCTCATGTTGGTCAAAATTGTTTTAACAGAACGTCAAAAACAAAAAATGGTCAAAATAATGAATTAGGGGCACAGTTAAGTCAGGTGTTCTGTCTTTTCCCCATTGTCAACATACTTGCCAGAAAGGGCACTCTACCTGCCAGAAAAGGGCACAACTGAAGCTAACAACAAAAGGCCGAAAGCTCTCTCATCCTCCAAGCAGCGAGGTATCAAGCCAAGTGCGAAGCACGAACTGGAATGGAGCAGGATATTCCATTCCCTCATCTGGACAGATCTGATCACGTCCGAACTCCCCAGCAGAGCATCATCAACCGATGTCAATTGCAGATCTGCTGCACATCTAGCCGCATCACAACCCCTCTGTGGGGGAAGTTCACTGTTGTAAGCAGAAGAAAGAGAATCTAGCAGAATGTTAGGGGCAAGAGCCTGCAACTTCTTGTTTACCCATCAACCACCCAGGGGAGGGATAAAAAATGAGAGATTGAAGAATAGAGAGATGTGCGCTGAGAGAAAAAGTGAGGAAAAGGGCTTTTTTAGAAAAACAGAGCCTGAGGGCCGAGTGATGCGAGAATCACAAATGAGAAAGGGTGGGAAACAATACCCGGAGAAACTGGCTCTTCGTGCACTGAGAGGTCTCTTGCCATTGGAACATGTCTGTGTGTCGTGTCAGTCGTTTTGTTTGTCTCGATTCTCGTTTTGAGTCGTTTCAGGTGCCTATAGATGTGTTTAGGTTGTTTTACCTTGTTTTTCCTTTGTTGTGTTGTGTTTAGGTTGTTCTACCTTTGTTTCCCGTTATTGAGTCGTTTTGGCTGTGGTCAGTTATAGGCTCAATACCCGGTTGAGAACCCCTTTCCCATTTCACTTTCAAAAAATCGTTTTGTACTCAATGTGCTGTGCCATTCTCCACATTTGTGCAAAACAAAATTTGTTCTTTCATGAAACCGCAAGGTTCAACCCAGGTCATGCAGGAACAGTAAAATCAGGACCTATCTGAAGCTATATAGGTTCCAGACTTAGAAGCAAAAGAAAAAAGGGAAAATGTCGGGCATCTGAGTTGGTTTCAACTTCTGCAAGTTTCGTCGTCGCATCCTGTATGTTCAGAATGAGCTGTGTGTTCAAAATTAAAAGACTAATGTGTTATGAGCCATGTGTTCAGATCGAGCAGAGTTGTGTTATGAGCTATGTGTTCAAAATTAAAAGACTAATGTGTTATGAGCCGTGTGTTCAGATCGAGCAGAGTTGTGTTGTGAGCTGCGTGTTCAAAATTGAAAATGTATGAGCTGTATGTTCAGAATTGAAATGTGTGAGCTGCGTGTTCAAAATGAAGTGAATGAG
Organism: Camellia japonica; assembly: GCA_030407325.1. Lineage (NCBI taxonomy): Eukaryota > Viridiplantae > Streptophyta > Magnoliopsida > Ericales > Theaceae > Camellia > Camellia japonica. Next base: position 129,160,498 of record JAPPVO010000032.1, read on the forward strand.
CTGTGTGTTCAGACATGAAAATTTATGAGCTGCGTGTTCAGAATTAAGAATGAGCTGCGTGTAAATGAAAATGTGTGAGCTGCGTGTTCAGAATTGAAATGTGTGAGCTGCGTCTTCAAAGTGAAGTGAAGTGAATGAGCTGTGTGTTCAGACATGAAAATTTATGAGCTGCGTGTTCAGAATTAAGAATGAGCTGCGTGCAAATGAAAATGTATGAGCTGCGTGTTCAGAATTGAAATGTGTGAGCTGCGTGTTCAAAGTGAAGTGAATGAGCTGTGTGTTAGACATGAAAATTTATGAGCTGCATGTTCAGAATTAAGAATGAGCTGCGTGCAAATGAAATGAATGGGCTGCGTGTTTAGGAAAAATTCAAAAGTTTGGGCTGCGTGTTCAACTTTCAACAAGTGTGTGCTGTGTGTTCACAATAAAAAATGGGCTGCGTGTTCAGAAATTCAAGAGTTTGGGCTGCGTGTTCAACTTTCAAAAACTGTGAGCTGCGTGTTCAACTTTCAAAAACTGTGGGCTGTGTGTTCACTACAAGAGTGTGGGCTGTAAGTTCACCATCAAGAGTTTGGGCTGCGTGTTCAACTTTCAAAAACTGTAGGCTGCGTGTTCACTACAAGAGTGTGGGCTGTGTGTTCACCATCAAGAGTTTGGGCTGCGTGTTCAACATTCAAAAACTGCGAGCTGCGTGTTCAACTTTCAAAAACTGTGAGCTGTGTGTTCAACTTTCAAAAACTGTGGGCTGTGTGTTCACGACAACAAGTTTGAGCTCTGTGTTCAGATTTCAAGAAAGTGTGGTCCGCGTGTTCACCGCAAGAGTTTGAGCTGTGTGTTCAGATTTCAAGAAAATGTGGGCTGCGTGTTCACGACAAAAGTTTGAGCTGTGTGTTCAGATTTCAAAATGTGGGTTGCGTGTTCACGACAAAAGTTTGAGTTGCGTGTTCAGAAGTTCGAGTGCTTAAGCTGTGTGTTCAAAATGCAAACCGAATGCTGTGTTATGGACTGAGTGTTCTGATTGCGCAGTGTTATGAGCTGTGTGCCCGAAGAACGAGCTGTGTGCCCGAAAAACGAGCTGTGTGCCCGAAAACGAGCAGTGTGCTTGAGAACGAGCTGTGTGCCTGAAACGAGTTGTGTGCCCGAAGAACGAGCTGTGTGCCCGAAGAACGAGCTGTGTGCCCAAAGAACGAGCTGCGTGCCCAAAGAACGAGCTGTGTGCCAGGAAAATGAGCTGTGTGCTCGAAAAATGAGCTGTGTGCTTGAAAACGAGCTGTGTGCCCGAAAACGAGCTATGTGCCCGAAAACGAGCTGTGTGCCCGAAAACGAGCCGTGTGCCCGAAAACGAGCTGCGTGTCCAAAATAAGCCAAGTACCCAAAAAATGAGCTGCATGCTCAAAGAATGAACTGCGTGCCCAAAGAACGAGCTGTGTGCCCAAAAAGTGAGTTGTGTGCCCGAAAAATGAGTTGTGTACCTGAAAACGAGCTGTGTGCCCGAGAACGAGCTGTGTGCCCGAAGAATGAGCTGTGTGCCCGAAAATGAGCCGTGTGCCCGAAAACGAGCTGCGTGTCCGAAATAAGCCATGTGGCCCAAAGAATGAGCTGCGTGTGCCCAAAGAACGAGCTGTGTGCCAAATTAACAAAGTGTTATGTTGTGAGCTGTGTGCCAAGTCAGCATTGTGTTATGAATAAGCTACGTGCCAAGTCAGTATTGTGCTACGTGTGAGCTGTATACCAGAATGAGCAGAAATACTGTGTATGTGAATGTGTCCAGAACGAGCAGATATAATACATAGCAAAAACATAAAGTGTGCAAGAAATGCAAAATGCATCGCTATGCACATCTTTCTCGCATTGTTATGCACATTTTAAGTGCATTGTTATGCACCTTACTTGCATTGTTCATGCATTTTATCACGCTGTCTTGCGCACCCATTTTCTTGGCACTGTTTTATACATTCACTATGCATCGCACTGTTTTGTGCAGTTTACACTCGCGCTTTCTTGCGCATCGCACTGTCTTGTGCACTCGCGCTGTTTTGCGCATCGCGCTATTTTGCGCTGTGACCATTACTTGCATTGTGTATGCATTTTATCGCGCTATTTTGCGCATCGCACTGTTTTGTGCACTTTACTTGCATTGTTCATGCATTTTATCAAGCTATCTTGCGCACCTTACCTGCACTTGTTAGTGCATTGCATTGTTCGCGCTATTTTGCGCACCTTACTTGCACTTGTTAGTGCATTGCATTTCTCGCGCTTTCTTGCGCACCTCCCTTGCACTTGTTAGTGCATCTTCATTCGCATTGTCTTGTGTACTCTGCTGGTCCGGGAGACCTTAAATCCTCTGGTCTAGGAGACCTTAAATCCTGCATCTTTATTCGCACTGTCTTGTGCACCCTCCGGTCTAGGAGACCTTAAATCCTCTAAAGGTGCAATTCCTTTGGTGTTTGTCGTGCCCGAACGACTTCCGGTGGTCTGGTATAGCCACCTGCCTGTGTTTACGGTGAGTTCCTAGGAGACCAACTGAGACGGTGGAAACTAGAGTTCGAATGGCTCACGCCTAGAACGCAAAGGTTCGAGATTTCCGACACTAAAGTCTGGTTTAAATACCCAGGGGTATATCCTCGGCTTGAAATCTGTATGGCAGCCCCATAGATTGAGATAGCATGTGTATGCGCCTCAATTCTGGATACTGAATCAACCTAGTCTGTCACCCTGCTGGAGAATAGGGAAAGCTGCGACCATAGTCAGGGAGAAAAGTAGTACCTGTCGTTCAACCAAGAAGAAGTGAAAGATTCCCACATCAGCATGAGGTAGGGCATTGCTGAGGTAGGTCATTCCCAAGTGCCCCTGTAAGGTACCTTTACTTCCTAACTACTGCATCATCTAGCTATTACATTGCATTTTAGCTATTCATCGCATTTGTAGTTTGCATGCATTTACTGCATTATCCATCTTTGGCTTGCGCCTTTCCATGTTGAGCTTGGTCTGGGATGCGCTCATACTTTCCGCATCAAAGCATGGTTATGAGATTTTGTGTACGCACCTATTCCACTAATGGGATTGTGGTTTGAGGGTGACGGCACCATTTCCGTGTTAGACATGGTTTGCTTGTATCCATGCCTTTCCTAGGCAAAATTTGGTTTGGCCGTGCGCCTTATCCGTTGCATCCATTGCATTGTAGTGTAGTATGTTGCATCCAGCATTTAGGATCACGATCTTTCTTGAGCAGATCATGCCTCACTTATATCATGCCACCTAATTACTTGTACTTATGTTCCGTCTCCACATACATAGTTCTGCATGTGTACGCGCCTATTCCACTAATGGGATTGTGGTTTGAGGGTGTCGGCACCTTTTCAATGGTAGACGGAGTTTGATGTTGTATCTCCATCCTCTTCATGATATTTGTGCGGTCTTGTACTGCTCGTGGGTTGATCATATCATTGCATTGCATTGTATATCATTTACACTGTTTTGTTGCATACTCTTTGCATCCTGCCCCTGCCTGCGGGCACATCTCTTTGTTTATCTTGCCTGTTTGTCTAAGTCTTCGGCCTTGTTAAAAATGGGTCGTCTCTGGGCTTTGACATTCACTCCCGTCACGTATGACTTTCGAGTTTTGTCAAAGAGGGGCAACTGTAGACATCCCATTTTTGACCGACCTTAAGACTCAGACGTCATCGATTGAGCGCTCGGTGATTGTGCATGTTGTGCTTGTTCTGAGGTTTCGGAGTTTCGGCTGAGAGCCTTACCCCCGGACCTCGGGACCCTTTTGTGTTTTCCGTCGGTTTGCGAACCAGGTTCTGTTTTCTCTTCTCGAAGGGAGGGAGAGGTCTCGTAGACCATCTCTCAATGGCCGTAGGCTACGTTTCGTGGTCGTAGGCCATTTTTCCCGTTTGGAGATTGTAGACGCGCACTTGGGCCTCACTACAGTTCGGACTCAATTTGTGTCAGTTCTTAACCTGATCTCACAATATGCAATGTGAGATTGATAAATCACCAAAGAGTCCAAATCCGGCAAACCGTTTTTGAAAACAGATTTTTTGAAAGAAGTGCCAAACATGGACTGCTTTGCCAGATACAAAGTCGCCACCTAAATATTTTATTTTGGGAAATTTAGGAAACCCTGACTCGTTGCCTAAGGCCACGTGTCCGTCATCACCAAAGTTGCCTTGGCTCGGGAACTTGGGTACGATTGGGGAAGGTCACTTCGTGAGCACCCCCGCTCGCCCGATCAAAAATCGGCCTCTACTAACCATGATATCTTGTTTTGAAAACATTATGCGTTCTTATTCCGGTTATTAGCCTAGAATTACTATGTTATGCGCACAGCAAACAAGTATAGATCAAATCGCCTAAATTGGAACAAAACATTGCATGTTTGTTTTGAAAATGGTTTGTTACTCGTAAGTAGGCTAAAATGCAGGTTTTGCCACCCTCGAGTGGGCTTTAGAAAAGATGGTTTTGCCACTATCCAGTGGGCTTAAAACTCACTGTTTTAATGTATTATTCCAATTCAGGTAATTCAACCTCCATCCACAGGCATTCAAGCAGTTATATCACATAAGTAAATAGCCTCATGGTAAGCATACTGTCATGGCAACACTCACACGCATGCAAGGATGCTAAAGCATGAGAACTTACCGAGTACTCCGAGCCAAAATAGAAACTAGTTAGTAATCATATTCATGATCCTAGTTCATGTTAAGATGGCTAATGCAACACATTCAAAATGCAACTAAGATAGGCTCGGCTAATCTACAATGACATGTGAAATGCTACAACTAACACGTATTCAATTTGGAATTGAAATACAAATGCAGTTAGAATGATGCGCCGAGCCCGGTGCATGCAAAACGAATGAATGGATGCAAACATGCTATCATACTGTATGCTAATTGAAGCATGCCCTAGACTAACCATCGAAAGCTGGTAAATAAAAGGGAAGAAAGACGTGGGGTTGGGAGACATATACATACTCACGCACACTTATTACACAATTGCCCTCACTCGGGGGGGGGGGGGTCTGAATAAATATTACAGTCCGAATAAATAATACTAAATTAATTATTACAGAACTTCTAATAATTAACAAATTAAATGCGGAAAGAAGGTGGCCACAGCCCCGCCTCGGAATGCGTGAATGATGCATGCTTGACTCGTCTCGCCCGGAAACTTGCTGCCATAGCACTGTTGCCTCTGTTTACACTGCCTCACCTCTCTGAAATTTATGAAAGTCTCCAGAACTGCTTTGAACTTCATTCTGAGTGCAGTGGAGTGCCACCGGCCAGAGCAAAAGGCCACCGGCCATGGGAATGAGGTTATCGGCCAAAGATGGTGTCACCGGCTGGACTTTGGTAGCCGGTCGGCACTGTATGTGGCCGGTCGGCCATTGCTTCCTGCAGAATCCTGCAGTTGACAGCAGCAGAGGGCAAGCAGTGTATGGCATGGAATTTCAAAGCAATGTGTGCATGGCCACTCTCCCAATCATGTAATGGACTCAAGGGAGTGTGGCCCTCGACCCTCGAGCCATCAATCACGCATTTCAATGCATGATGACCCAAAAGTCAAGTGTGCAACTTCAATATCAAATGAAATGCACACACAAAACACATCAAAGGCTCCAATCTCTATCATGCTTGATCAAGAGGGAAGTGATGCATGCACAATGCAATGCAACGCAACCTAAGCATGCAAGCAAGGCTAATGCAATATGATTATGCAATGCATCTAATATGCAATAGGCACACAACCTAAACATGTAAACATACATGGCATACAACAACATGCGATGATGGACTTAAACTAACATGGATAGCTCGCAAGCATGCCAAAATCAGTGGCCATATGATGAAAATGAGACAATCGAAACATATGCAAACATGCACGATGCAAGGGGCCGGTCTTAAGGCATCAAATGCCACTCTACCAAAGCATGGCAAGGGATGAAAGATGGAATACAAACATACAATTTCCAGCTCTGAAATAATATGCTCAACGGTCCCGAATCATGGAAACATGTCACCCAATGCATGAAATAAGCCCCGAAACTCAAAACTAGGCAAATGCATTGAACCACAAGTATACAAAGCAAGCATTATTTGGTCATGAGGCATGAAAACAGAGCCAAGGCAGTGCAAAATAAGCACAATATCAGTTCCAAGCATGGCCCAAAAGTGCTAACATGAAGGGCTAAAACAACATGCAACCTAGGCTAGTAAGCATGGTTTACATGGCATGTATATGAAGCATAGAGAGGTCACCAAACCAGCCCAACAGTAACATGGCATGTCAATAAACCCCAAATAACCACTGAAAAGCATCTAATGCATGCAAAAATGATGAGCTCCTTTGGAGGGCCATGCAAGGGGTTACTCAACACATACAACAAGAACACTTAACATGGAAAAACCAACTCTGGAAATCAATTATGATAGCCCTAAAACTCACCAAAAAGGCCCTGAAATGGCTCAAGGAAGTATACAATGAAAGGTCCCCTTGAAAGGCCTTAAGGAGGATTGCTCCACACATGCATGATAGACATAAAATATGGCAAAATGGGCTCCGGATAGAGTCAAGGAAGACCTTAAAACTCACCAAATAGGCCCTGAAAAGTGACTTCACAACATGCAAAATGGGGGTCCTTTGGAAGGCTAAAAAGGCTAACAAACAAGACAAGGAGAGAGGGGGTCACCCCCCTATGATTTTAGCTCTCAAAAACACATCTAAGCCACTAAAAATCCACTGGATTTCAGTGGCTAAGAGGCCAAACCAAGGCCAATGCAAATGCTCTAATGTATAGCCCTAATCATGAGGAAATGAAGCATGCAAAGGGGAAGATGACCCTAAACAGAAAAATGCCCTTAATCAAACTTCAAGAGGGGATCAAAATAAGACTTTTTTTAGTTCATGGAAAATCTCGAAAATGCTCACAAGTAGGGCTAAGATATGAAGCAAAATAAGCCTACAAAGAGGGATGGAGCATACAAGGAGATAGATGGCCTCAAACGAAATTATCCTTAATCAAACTTCAAGAGGAGCTCAAAATAAGACCTTTTCCAGTTTATGACAAAGCTCTAAAATGCTTGCAAGTATGGCTAAGCTATGAAGCAAGATAAGCCTTAAAAAGGGAGATGAGTGTGTTACCCTTGTAGCCAAGAACTCCAGCAGCCTTTGGTCCCAAAAACCAGTCCCTTAGCCTCTGAAAACAAGCTCCAAGATGCTTGGATGGATGATGGAGAGGTTAGGTTATGAGGTGTAGGGTAATGGAGCCAAGAACCTTACACTTTGAAGCTAAAATGGAGGAGATATAGAGAGACAAAGTGGGATATATGTGTATATGCCCTAACCAAGTTCTGAACCTGGTATATGGAGAGGGGAGCCTTCCTTTATAGAGCCAAGAGAATAAAGCTTCTTTTAGAAGCTTCAAACCAAGAGCAAAGATCCTCTATACACGTGTATGGAGGATCCAGTCTGTGCCCTCCAGCTGGCACAGCTGGCATCCATTCAATCTATAGAATACACCGGAAGGTCGTCGGCTAGCAAAATTGGTCGGCCGGCTACTTTAACTGGTCTGTCGGTCATCTATTTGGTCAGTCGAGCATCTGTTCTGGTCGGTTGGCCATCTTTTTGGTCGGTCGGCCATCTGTTCTGGTCGGTCGGCAGGAAAAATCTGCTCTGCAAGTCCAACTTCAAACGGGCATAACTCCTTCATGTGAACTCCTTTTCAGGTCATTCTTGTGTCCAAATTGAAGCCCCGGAAGTAAGCTTTCCAATGGCACCAGTCTTGTATCAAAATTTCAACTGTGCAAAAATTTATTCTTGTTTTGGTAAAGGTAGAGTTTCGGTCCAATCGGGATGATGCCCAACTTCAACCAATCATATCTCCCCCATCCGGACTCGGCTTTAGGAGATTATTGAGTGCAAAACGAAGCCCCGGAAGTCTTCTTTCCAACGGTAGTGGCCTCATAGCTTAACTCCAAGTGCATAGACAGATAAGCCTGATTTAGCGAGGACCACTCGACTCTCTCTTAGCGATTCATACCCAACTTCTTCCCAGCTAGGTTTCTTCTCTTTTCTCCTCTTTTCTTCAACTCTAAACCCCTAAACAAGGTGTTTTGAAAGATTTTTCAAAGATTTCATCTCTCTTTCATTCATTTCCACTTTGTCCTTGCTAGGTTTATCAAAAAGCGCATCATTTGACAAAATGTGAGCCTCGGAACATTGTAGAAACTTTATTTCAAAAATGTTTTGAAATAGAGGGTTCTAAGGTCTAAAAACCATCCAAAATAACTTCGGTCCAAAATGGGGTGTGAAGTTGAGATTTGTCTCTCTCATTGCCGAAGAAACTGAACCTTTGCCCTGCACACCTTTCTCCACCAAGTAAACCATCAGTAACGCCCAAGTCTTGAGGGCTGTCAAAAATGGGGTGTCTACAGTTGCCCCTCTTTAACAGAACTCGAAAGTCAAGAAGTGACGTGAGTGAATGTCAAAGCCCAGAGACGACCTATTTTTGACGAGGCTGAAGACTTGGACAAACAAACAAAATACAAATGTAATTGGTTGAACCCACAGGCTGCCTACGTATCCCTTTGCAAGGAATCAAACCAGCGTAGTTCAGGGGCAGGATGCAAAATGTTATGCAGGAAGATTTTTGATAATTGGATTTATACGCTGCGCGAAGCCGATTTGAAATTTGGACTTATACGCTACGCGAAGCCGGTTTGAAAGTTGGACTTATACGCTACGCGAAGCCGGTTTGAAAGTTCAGGATTTATGCAATGCAATGCAATGTAATAGCTAGAAAGCGAAGTTACTTTACAGGTGCAATTGGCAATGACCTACCTGATGTTGCTGGGGACTTTCCGCTTCTTCTTGGTTAAACTGCAGGTACTACTTTTCTCCCTGGTTGTGGCCGCAGCTTTCCTATTCTCCAACAGGGTGACAGACTAGGTTGGATCAGTATCCAGAATTGAGGTGCATACAGATGCTATCTCAATCTATGGGGCTGCCATACAGATTTCAAGCTGAGGATATACCCCTGGGTATTTAAACCAGACTTTAGTCTCGGAAATCCCAAACCTTTGTGTTCTAGGCATGAGCCATTCGAACTCTAGTTTCCACCGTCTCAGTTGGTCTCCTAGGAACTCATCGCAAACACAGGCAGGTGGCTATACCAGACCACCGGAAGTCGTTCGGGCACGACAAACACCAAAGGAATTGCACCTTTAGAGGATTTAAGGTCTCCTAGACCAAAGAGTGCACAAGAAAGTGCGAGTGAAGAGTGAATGCACAAAACAATGCTAAGAAGATGCACGAAACAGTGCGATGCAATGTACTAACAAGTACAGGTTAGGTGCGCAAGAAAGCAAGATAAAATGCATGCAAAATGCAAGTAAGGTGCACAAAACAGTGCGATGCGCAAGATAGCGCGATAAGAAATGGAATGCACTAACAAGTGCAGGTGGGATGCGCAAGATAGTGCGAATGATACAATGTAATGCACAAAACAGTGCGATGCGCAAGAAAGCGCGAAAGTAAATTGCACAAAATAGTGCGATACGCTAAACAGCGCGAGTGTAAACTGCACAAAACAGTGCGATGCGCAAGAAAGCGCGAGTGATTACAAATGCGAAAGTGCACAAGACAGTGCGATGCGCAAAAATAGCGTGAACCTGAACCTGCACAAAACAGTGCGATGCGCAAAATAGCGCGAATGATTTGAAATGCACTAAACAGTGCGATACGCTAAACAGCGCGATTGATTTGAAATACACAAAATAGTACGATACGCTAAACAGCGCGATTGATTTGAAATGCACTAAACAGTGCGATACGCTAAACAGCGCGAGTGATTTGAAATGCACAAAACAGTGCGATACGCTAAACAGCGCGAATGATTTGAAATGCACTAACAGTGCGATACGCTAAACAGCGCGATTGATATGCTAAACAGCGCGATTGATTTGAAATGCACTAAACAGTGCGATACGCTAAACAGCGCGAGTGATTTGAAATGCACAAAACAGTACAATACGCTAAACAGCGCGAATGATTTGAAATGCACAAAACAGTGCGATACGCTACACAGCGCGAATTATTTGAAATGCACTAAACAGTGCGATACGCTAAACAGCATGATTGATATGCAATGCACAAAATAGTGCGATACGCTAAACAACGCGAATGATTTGAAATGCACTAAACAGTGCGATACGCTAAACAGCGCGATTGATATGCAATGCACAAAATAGTGCGAGTGAGATACAAAGTGTAAGTGCATAAGACAGTGCGAGTGAATGCATGTTCTATGCAAATGAGGTGCATTTTCTATGCAAGTATGGAGGAGTGCATTTTCTATGCAAAAGATACGAGCATTTTCTATGCAAGAAACAGGAGCATATTCTATGCAATATTGAAAGCAAGCATATTCTATGTAGAATTGAAAGTAAGCATATTCCATGCGTTAATCATAACGATGCGCGGCACGCATGGAACAGAAGTGTATATGAAAGTGCACATTCTATGCAATAGAGGGACATAAAACATGTACTCTGGTGCCTCTGATTTATCTCTCGGAGGGCTTTGTAACACACTCAGCCCAAAAAGGGCACACCCTGTTCATATTGGTGAGAGATAACATCTGCTGCTGCTTTAATTGCCATTCTGACTTGAAGTAGGCTTACACTTGGGATCGAGATACACTCATACTCCAGGGAAATGGCGAGGTCTGAGAAGGTGCACCTGGAATGCAGTCTCGGAATTTGCCGAAGCTGAAACACACTAAGATGCTCCAAATTTTCCCTTTTTTCTTTTGCTTTGCAGTCTGGAACCCACATAGCTTTAGATAGGTCCTTATCTTGCTGTTCACACTTATCGGGGGTGGACCCTGCAATTTTATGAAAGAACAAATACTTGTTTTGCACAAACGTGGAGAATGACACAGCACTCCGAGCACAAAACGATTTGATTGAAATCGAGAAATGAGTTCTTGACCGGGTATTGAGCCCACAACTGACCATAGTTAAAACGACTCAACAAAGAACAAAAAAAGGTAAACAACCTAAACACATTGAGTAACACTTGAAACGACTCAAAACAAGAATCGAGACAAGAAAAACAAAAGACACGACATACAGATGTGTTACAAAGACGAGAGACCTCTCAGTACGCGAGGAGCCAGTTTCTCCGGGTATTATTTCCCACCCTTTCTCATTTGTGATTCTCACATCACTCGGCCCTCAGGCTCTGTTTTTCTAAAAAAGCCCTTTTCCTCACTTTTTCTCTCAGCGCACATCTCTCTATTCTTTAATCTCTCATTTTTTTTTATCCCTCCCCTGGGTGGTTGGTGGATAAACAAGAAGTTGTGGGCTCTTGCCCTAGCATTTTGCTAGATTCTTTTTCTTCTGCGCATAGCAGTGAACTTTCCTACAGAGGGGTTGCGCCACAAATGGGTGTGTAGCAAATCTACAGTTGACATCGGTTGACAATGCTTTGCTGGGGAGTTTGGACGTGATTAGATCTGTCCAGATGAGGGAATAGAATATCTTGTCCCATTCCAGTTCATGCTTCGCACTTGACTTGATGCCTCGCTGCTGGGAGGATATGAGAGCTTTCTCTGTTAGCTTCAGTTGTGCCCTTTTCCGGCAGGTAGAGTGCCCTTCTTGGCAAGTATGGTGCCCTTTCTGGCAGATGCATTGACAACGGGGAAAAGACAGGAAGCCTGACTCAATTGTGCCCCTAGTTCATCATTTTGACCGTTTTTTTTTTTGTTTTGGTTTTCTACTAAAACAATTTTAACCAAAATGAGAGTTAGATTAACACGCTTGTTCGATTTTCTGATTTGAAATCATGCAAGTCAGGTTATGAGCACTGAAAATTTTCCTTTTTTGGGTCCAAGAAAAAGGTTCAGTTTTGGAAAAAAAGGAATAATTTTCGAGAAAATTAGTCAACCTCAGTAAAAATTCTCAAAAACTATTTTTGCAAACGGCTAATGCTCAACAAGCACGGAACCTACTCTTGAGATGCACAACCTCGGATCTGGAGGAAAATTGCCCTTTGCTCGAAGAGAGCTGCATGGCAACGGAAAGTTGTCCCTTGTTTGAATGGCACCGCAGTGCATTGAATGGCAACGGAAAGTTGCCCCTTGTCTAAATGGCACCGCAGCGTATTGTAATCAGTCCTCGGAGCGATGATTGCAACCAAACTCTCGGATACAGAGAAGGCAAAGATGATCAAAACCATTACATGGACTCAAACAATTTGGAAGTGTTTTACGGCTGGACTTCAGAATGAAGTTGCCTGCGTATCCCAAAGATAGGAATCAAGCCTTACGTAGTTCGGGGTTAAGGTACACTCGGGTATTTAACCTCTCCTTTTGTGCTCTAACTTTTGCCAAGGCCGCCCTTCCGGGTTTTCAACCTTGCGAGCTTTGTTTTTCTTTTTCTTTTCAATTTTTTTCATTTTCATTTTTTTTTTCATTTCATTTCTTTTTTTCTTTTTCATTCTCTTCCCCTATTTTTTTTTTGTTCTTTTCTTTTTTTTCTCTTTTTTTTGTTTTGTTTTGTTTTTTTTTTCTTGCTCTAACTTTTGCCTGGGTCGCCCTTCTGGGTTTTCGGCCCAGCGACCCTTTCAAGGGTAAAAGTGTAGCTTTATCCATGTCAAATGGTTCTAGGATCTTGAGGCCATCTGATTCCAAGAGAACGGCTGCTGTTTGCTGATGATGCTGGAGTCCATCCAATGGGGATTGAATTTGCCCCTAGTGTTGTGGATAGGAACTCAGTTGTCCTTCAGCAATACTTCTTCTTTCCTCCCTTCTGGGGCTTGGCATTCTTGCCGATCTTCATCTTTGATTGGCAGAATGATCTATCTTTGGCTCTTCGAGCACATCTGACATTTTTCTACCCCTAGTTCCAGGGGTATTTCTGATCCAGTTTTGCAAGCTTCTTTTGATAACACCTGATCTTCTTGATCTGACTTTTCTTGCCTCTAGTTCGTGGGCTGCTTCAAATCTGGCCACACAGGCCTGACATTGCGGTTGACCGTTGAACACTCTGAATTAAGGTCCAAGGTTTTGAAAGCAAGGGGTCGAGTCTCGAGGCTGAGAGCGATTCTAAGCTGCACAATCTCAAGAGCGATTCCACACAGGTTTTCGCAGGACTGCGCAAAATATTTTTTGAAATCTTTTAAGAAAGTGACTAATCGCTCGCGCTGAAGACAGTGTGGAGCCAATCGGGATCAAGCCAGGATCCTTCTCAGTACTCACATTAACAAGCATGATCTCAATCATTAAGGGCTTAGCATGCCTCTCTTTCTCTCAATTGATCAAAGTTTTGCAAATCCTGAGGAATTCCTTCTTCTTTGTTTTCCTCACAATGTTCAAAAAGTTTTGAAAAACTTGGGTCAATGTAATGACTTCAAAGCACAAAAGAGCAGGTTGAATGCACTGCCATTTCATTCAAGCTTCTGGCACAACTGGCGCAAGGCAGAAGCAGACACAAGAGTGTGAAAAAACTGGCTCCAAGGCAGAAACAGACTCAAAAGAAAACGAAAAGACAAACACAAAACAAGCAAGTGATGTCCAAGGTAACACCCCCGAAAGTACCTGACTCTAACAAAACAGGACTGACTCGATACAACAAGACAGACCCGACTGACTCAGTATGAAAAGACTGACTCAATACAAAATGACAAGACTGACCAATACCCAAGTCAAAAAGCACAAAAACTAGCATTCGCAAAATGCTCAAAACAGTGCGTGCCATACGCCACATCCGGAGTAAACTGAGCGCCGCCTGCAGGTGGTTCATCCCCCAATCACATCACATTATCCCCCACAAGTTCACTGATCCATTGCCGATAGACTTTGCAGGACCCGGCACGACGATGACCTTGTTGTCAATCAAATCTTGTATTTCATGGTGAAGACGGTAACAACTATCAGTGTCGTGGCCGACTTGTTAATGGAAGGCACAGTACTTAGCTGGATCATGGGAGAGGGGAAGTTTATCTGGCAGTGGCCGCAGCTCCAGGGGTTTCAGATCCCCCGTTGCCGTACAGTGTCCTTCAGACAAGGGGCAATTTTCAATTGCTATGGATCCGAGGTTGCGCATCTCAAGAGTAAGTTCTGTGCTCGTTGAGCAGTGGTCGTTTGCAAAAAAAATAATTTTTGAGAATTTTTACTGAGGTTGACTAATTCTCTCGAAAATTTGCTCCATTTTTTTTAAAACCTGGACCTTTTTCTTGGATCCAAAAAAAGGAAAATTTTCAGTGCTCATAACCTAACTTGCATGATTTTAAATCAAAAAATCGAACAAGCATGTTAATCTAACTCTCATTTTGGTCAAAATTGTTTTAGTAGAAAGCCAAAAAAACAAAAAATGGTCAAAATGATGAACTAGGGGGCACAATTGAGTCAGGTGTTCTGTCTTTTCCCCATGATCAACATACCTGCCAGAAAGGGCACTCTACCTGCCAGAAGGGGCACTCTACTTGCCGGGAAAAGGGCACCACTGAAGCTGACCGCAAAAGGGCAGAAAGCTCTCACATCCTCCAAGCAACGAGGTATCAGGCCAAGTGCGAAGCACGAACTGGAACAGGGCAAGATATTCCACTCCATCATCTGGACAGATCTGATCGCGTCCAAACTCCTCAGCAGAGCATCATCAACCGATGTCAGCTGCAGATTTGCTACGCACCCAATTGTCGCGCAACCCCTCTGTGGAAGAAAACTCACTGGTTGTGAACAAGAAGAAGAATCTAGCGGAATGCTAGGGGCAAGACCCCGCAACTTTCTGTTTATCCATCAACCACTCAAGGGAGGGATTAAAAAAATGAGAGATTGAAGAATAGAGAGATGTGGCGCTGAGAGAAAAAGTGAGGAAAAGGGCTTTTTCAGAAAAATAGAGATTGAGTGCTAGAGTGATGTGAGATTCACAAATGAGAGAGGGTGGGAAACAATACCCGGAGAAACTGGCTCCTCGTGTACTGAGAGGTCTCTCGTCTTTGTAACACGTCTCTGTGTCGTGTCTTTTGTTTTGTTTGTCTCGATTCTTGCTTTGAGTCGTTCCGAGCGTGTCTCGATGTGTTTAGGTTGTTTACCTTTTGTTTTTCGTTGTTGAGTCTTTCTCGCTGTGTTTCAGTCGTAGGTTTAATACCCGGTTAAGAACACATTTCTTAATTTCAAAATAAAATCATTCTGTGCTTAGAGTGCTGTGCCATTCTTCACGTTTGTGAAAAACAAGATTCGTTCTTTCATAAAAACGCAGGGTTCAACCCAGGTCATGTCAGAACAGTAGAACCAGGACCTATCTAAAGCTATATGGGTTCTAGACTGCAAAGCAAAAGAAAAGAGGGAAAATCGGAGCATCTGAGTTTGTTTCAAATTCTGAGACTACATTCCAGGTGCACCTTCTCAGGCCTCACCATTTCTCTGGAGTATGAGTGTATCTCAACCCCAAGCTTAAGCTTGCTTCAAGTCAGAATCGCAATTAAAGCAACTGCAGATGTTATCTCTCGCCAATATAGACAGGGTGTCCCCTTTTGAGCTGAGCGTGTTGCCAAGTCCTCTGAGAAGTAAATCGGAGGCACCAGAGTACATGATTAATGCCCCCATACTTGCATAGAAAATGCATTTTATCGCACCTCTTTTGTGCACCTCATTGCAATGTCTTGTGTACCTGTATTGCATTGCCTTGCATATATCTCTAACTTGCGCTGTCACGCACTATACTAGCATTGTTATGCACCCACTTTACTTGCATTGTGATGCACGTTTCAATTGCATTGTTATGCACCCACTTTACTTGCATTGTGATGCACGTTCCAGTTGCATTGTTACGCACCTTTTCACTTGCATTGCTGTTCTTTCTTCTCGCGCGTGCAATGGGTTAGACCTCCTTTGGTTTAGAGCATTTGGAACACGTTCCAATGGTTATACCATTCCGAAACACCGGCATACGTCCCTATGTTTCTCATTCTTTCTGGAACACCGGGATACGTCCCTATGTTCCTCTTTTCTCCGAAAACACCGGGATACGTCCCTATGTTTCTGCTTCTTTTCCGAAAACCCTAGGATACGTCCCTAAACACCGGGATACGTCCCCAAACCTTGGGATACGTCCCTAAACACAGGGATACATCCCTAAGCACCGGGATACGTCTCTAAACACCAGGATACGTCCCTATGCTTCTCCTCTTTGGTTAAGAGCATTTGGAATACGTTCCAATGCTTATATCTTTTTCGAAACACCGGGATACGTCCCTACGTTTCTCTTTCTCATTCTGAAAACACCGGGATACGTCCCTATGTTTCTCTCTCTTTCCGAAACACCGGGATACGTCCCTATGTTTCTTCTCCTTTTTTTCGAAACACCGGGATACGTCCCTATGTTTCTCTTTCTTTCTGAAACACCGGGATACGTCCCTATGTTCTCTCTCTCTTTCCGAAACACCGGGATACGTCCCTATGTTTCTTCTCCTTTTCCGAAACATCGGGATACGTCCCTATGTTTCTCCTTCTTTCTGAAACACCGGGATACGTCCCTATGTTTTCTTTCTCTCTTTCCGAAACACCGGGATACGTCCCTATGTTTCTCTCTCTCCGAAACACCGGGATACGTCCCTATGTTTCTTCTCTTTTCTGAAACACCGGGATACGTCCTTATGTTTCTCCCTCTTTGGTTAAGAGCATTTGGAATACGTTCCAATGCTTATACCTTTCCGAAACACCGGGATACGTCCCTATGTTTCTTGCATGATCATAAGTTATGCTCGGCTTGTGCATTGTCTTGCATTTTACCCCTGCCTTCGGGCTCATATCTTTGTCTGTAGCTTGTATGCTTTGTCTAAGTCTTCGGCCTTTGTCAAAAATGGGTCGTCTCTGGGCTTTGACACTCACTCCCGTCATTGTTATGACTTTCGAGTTCTGTCAAAGAGGGGCAACTGTAGACACCCCATTTTTGACCATCCTCAAGACTTGGACGTCACCGTTTGAACACTCGGTGATCATCCATGTTCGTGTTCGTCTTGAGTTCTCAGAGGTTTCGGCCGCGTGCCTTGCCTCAAGACCTCTCGACTTGTGTTTTTTGCTTCTGAGGGTAGGGAATGGCTTGATTGGACATCCCCACACCTCACCGGCCATGGCTTGAGGCCACCGGCCCTGTTTTCTTGCCACCGGCCATTGGTGATGGCCGGTCGGCACTATTGGTGGCCGGTCGGCATCTTTTGTGGTCGGTCGGCCATCTTTGTTGGTCCGATTGACTCTTTTTCTGGCCGAGACCTCTTCTTGGAGAGGCTTAACCCTTTTGAACCCCCTTTTTTAACTTCTTGAGGAAGCTTGAACCTTTTGCACCCTTGGTTTAGCTTCTCTAAGAAGCTTGAACCTTTTGCACCCTTGGTTTAGCTTCTCCAAGAAGCTTGACCCTTTTTAGTTTCTCCAAGAAGCTTGACCTTTTTAGCTTCTTAAAGAAGCTTGAACCCTTCTAAGCTTCCAAGAGAAGCTTGCACATTTGACTTAGCTTCCCTTAGAAGCTTGCCCCCTTTGACCCTTTTGCCTTAGCTTCTCCAAGAAGCTTAGGCCTTTTGCCTTGCTCTATAAATAGAGGGCCTCTCCTCCCATTTCAAGGGCTAAAAATTTGATATATAAGATAATATATAATATATATATATCACTCTCTCTCTATATCTCCCTCTCTCTCTATATTTGTGTGGGTTAGAAGGTTCAAAAGGGTCTAGTTCTTGCACCTTTGCACACCAACTCTTGGCCTAACACCTCCATCATCAACCTAAGGATCTTGGAGGCCATTTTCAGAGGCTAAGGGACTGTTTTGTTGGATCAAGAAGCTGCTGGTTCTTGCTGGCCTTCAAAGGTAACTTCTTACCCTCTTTATTCCCGTTTTTGCACACACTTTTAGCCTGTCTTGCATGCTGTTTTGGGCTTTGTCATAAACTGAAAAAAGTCTTATTTTGAGCTCCTCTTGAAGTTTTCTTAAGACCACTTTTGTGTTTGGGGTCATTTACCCCCTCTTAGGCCTTGTTTGGCCCCCATTTTATGCTATTTTTGGTGAGCTCCGGGACCACTTTGTTTGGGCCTCCTCACCACTGAAATCTTGAGGGATTTCAGTGGTGAAGATAGTGGTTTAAGGTCCTAAGAAGGAGAGGGCCATCCCCTCTCCTTGTTGCCCTCAATATGCGCCATTTTAGCCTCATGTGTGAGCACCATTTTTAAGTTCATGTTGGCCATGTCTTAAGTGTTATTTGTGCTTATTTTGCCATGATATAGCACTGTTTTCAATTGGTTTAGACACACCATGCTTAGCTTGCATACATGTCTTGTAATGCCATGATTTGCCTTAACATGTGCCCAGCATTTAGACTACCATGCTCATGTGTTTTGGCCTAGCTTTGTGAAGCTTTTATGCTTGTTTTAGTATGCTAAGGGACTGTTTTTGGTCATTTGAGTCATCCATGCTTTGCTTTGTATAGCTACCATGTAATCCCCCTTGTAGGCCTTGAGTGTTGACCCCTCTAGCATGCTTTACTTGCACTATTTCAGTAATTTGGCGTCACTTATAATGTCATTTCAGTCCTCATGGCATGGTTGTATGCTTGCATTTGATGCTCCTTTAATGCTTTATAAGGTTGTTGTCCTATGCTCCATGATTGGACCTTTGTATGTGATTCCATGTTTAGACCATTTGGATGCCATCTAGGTGTGTCTTTAGTCTTGTTTAGACTTGCATTGGACCTATTTTAAGTCCCCTTGGCCCTTTGAGGCTTGGCTTGTATAGCCATAGTTTAAGCCCCTTGGCTTGCTTTGAGTTTTGGACCATGTTGCATATTGTCATATGTCTTGCATACTTGCATGTTTTAATTGCATCTTGTATGCTTGCCATTAGCATAGTTATTCCATGCCTAGCCTGCTTGTTAACTTAGGTTGTGTGCCTAGTATACATTGCTTGTGTCTATGCTCATGTTGCATATCTAGCTCACATGCCTAGGTTGTATTGCATTGAGTATGCATTCCTTGCCTCTTGAGTGATCATGATAGAGGTTAGAATTTATTGGGTGTTTTATGTGCATTTCATTTGAAATCAAAATGCACAACTTGGTTTCTTGGGCCATCACGCATTGAAATGCGCGATTGATGGTCCGAGAATCGAGGGCCATCCTTCTTTGAATCATAAACATGATAAGGAGTGTGGTGGTGCAAACATTTGCTTAAAATGCATTGCCATGCCATGTTTTGCCCTCTGCTGCTGTCAAAATAGGTTTCTGCAGGAAGCTTTGGCCGGCCGACCATCATTAGTGCTGACCGACCAAATATGGATAGCCGAGAGCTAAACGGATGGTCGATGACCATCCTGCCGTGGCCGGTGATGATTCCACTTGGTCGGTGGTGTTCCATAGTGTTCAAAGAAGCATCCTTGGGATTTGTGCAAGTCTCAGAGGAGCAGAGCAGGGTAAACAGAGGCAGCTTGTGCATGGCGGTGGATTTCCGAGCAAACCCGAGCATGCGTGCATTGGACCCTCTTCCCGAGGCCTTTTACTGCTTTATTAGCTTAGTTAATTTGCTTAACTAGTTAAGTGGTCTGTAATATTCAATTAGCTTATAGGTTAATTAATTTGTATTATTTTTTTGGTCCCTCCGAGCAAGGGCGAATTTGTAATAAGTGTGGGTGCGTGTGTGCATGTCTTCCAACCCCCACTTCTTTCTCCCTTTTACTTACCTGCTTTCGATGGTTAGTATTAGGGTATATTTAAATTAGCATACCTTATGCTATGCATGCGTGCATCCATACATTTGTCCTGCATGTACCGGGCTCGGCGCATCATACTAACTGCATTGTATTTCAATTCCAAGTTGAATACGTGTTAGTTGTAGCATCATCATATGCCATCCATAGATTAGCCGAGCCTATTGTAGCTGCATCCTGCATGTGTTGCATTAACCATCTTAACATGAACTAGGATCATGCATATGATTACTAACTAGTTTCTGTTTTGGCTTGGAGTACTCGGTAAGCATTTATGTTTTAGCATCCTTGCATGCGTGTGAGTGTTGCCATGACAGCATGCTTACCATGAGGCTATTTGCTTATGTGATATAACTGCTTGAATGCCTGTGGATGGAGGTTAAATTACCTGAATTGGAATAATACATTAAAACTGTGAGTTTTAACCCACTGGATAGTGGCAAAACCATCTTTTCTAAAGCCCACTCGAGGGTGGCAAAACCTGCATTTTAGCCTACTTACGAGTAGCAAACCATTTTCAAAACAAACATGCAATGTTTTGTTCCAATTTAGGCGATTTGATCTATACTTGTTTGCTGTGCGCATAACATAGTAATTCTAGACTAATAACCGGAATAAGAACGCATAATGTTTTCAAAACAAGATATAATGGTTAGTAGAGGGGGTGCTCATAGCTGACCTTCCCCAATCGTACCCAAGTTCCCGAGCCGAGGCAACTCTGGTAATGACGGACACGTGGCCTTAGGCAAATGAGTCAGGGTTTCCTAAATTCCCCCATAAAAAAAATATTTAGGTGGCAACTCTGTATCTGGCAAAGTAGTCCATGTTTGGCATTTCTTTCTAAAAATCTGTTTTCTCAAAACGATTTGCCAGATTTGGACTCTTTGGTTCAGATTTAGAATCGTGACAAATTGAGTCTGAACTGTGGTAGCATAAGGCCCTCACCCGGGGCGCGTCTACAGTTTCTGGCGACTCTGCTGGGGAGATTAGAGAGCTTGACTCGAACTCGTGATATCTTGTTTTGATTTCACTTATGTGTTTCTTTGCATTGCATATGCATTGGTGTGCCTAGGACACCGTGTTGGCCATCTGCTATTCCTGAACGGTTTGCTGGAGGCTTTTCTTGTCAAGGCATGACCATAAGGCTGATCGGTTGCGGGCTCTGCCAGTATGGGAACACAAACCCCGATTTTACCGGGGCACCCTTTTGACCATTCGACCTAGTGCATGTTCGGAATCCATAGTGACCATTCCAAACTAGGACATGTTGCTTACCTGATATAGGTTGTTTGAAACCGCTGCGTGCGTAGTGAAACCCTAGCTCCTGACAAAATAGGACAGGGAAACCCTACCCAACATGGGGTGTTTTGGCTCTCTTTTACATGCTATGTGCTTTTAGAGTGTATCTCTACAGGGAATGCATGTATCAGTTTGCAAGTCTGGGTATCAGGCCTGCGGGCATCAGTATTTGGGGAATCAGTTTTACCTGAGGGTATCAGTTTTGGGACAGTTATTTGGGGAACAGTGATCAGTATTGAGTACAGTCGTTCCGCTATGCTCATATCCGTTCCGGTGAAATTGAGCTGAGATGCTGTCTGTTTTCTCTTTTGCTAGGTATCCTGGAACTATAGCTTCAGAAGGCTCCACTATCCCCCAGGTACATTGGACTTGTGCTGATAGACTTTGTCGGGTCAGAGATTCAGTTCAAGGGCAATTAGTGTTCCTTTGCCAGAGGTAGGGTAAAAACGCCAGTCAGGCACAGATCATCAGTTCAATAGTCTTCGGATCAGCGGTCATTATCCATCTCACCTGTGCGCAGTTGGATTGAGATATCTATTTTTTTACCTCAGGGAGATATACCGGTTGCTCAGTTAGACCAGGACAATATGTCGAGTCTGGAAGATATGGTGCGCCAACTCCAGGATAGTATGAAAGCCATGCAGCAAGACGCTGTCTGTCAAGCAGAATTCGCCAAGCAACAGGCTGTGGTCATAGCCCAACAGACAGAGACAATTGCCAGGTTAGAGCAGCAAACTGGAGTATCTACTTCACACCAGGCTCCTCCCCCACCAAGAGTTCCCATACTCGGGGAGGCAACCCACGTCCAGAATGATACGGACATTCCAGTTGGGCCAGCTCCGCCCCCGGTTCTACCCCAGCTATCCAAGACACCCATCAACTTATCGGACTCCCCTTTTGAATTCGAGGTGGACCCCACGGCATTAAAAGTGAGCAAGCTTGAAACTGTTCAAGAAATCTCAGGGTGTGAAGTCCATCAGACATCAGAGATGGAGATGGGTATACCGACGCAGTCGTGACGCTGCCGGACAGATTTAAGATGCCGCATATGACCGATTGATGGACCGGGGATCCTATGGTACACCTCCAACTGTTTTCTGATATCTTGAGGCCAATGGGTTTGACCACAGCCCAGAAATTGTCACTATTCGGCCGAACCTTGTCTGGGATAGCCGCAATCTGGTATGCGAAATTGGAGAACTCTGTGAAACAGAATTGGGAAGAGATGGCTGAGGCCTTCAACAATCAATACTCCTACAACACACAGATTGAGGTCACAACTCGTGATCTTGAAGTCATCCGCCAAGAGCCAAATGAGGGTTTCTCAGAGTTCGTGACGAGATGGAGAGCAAAGGCCTCAATGATGACTACAAGGCCTTCCGACAAAGATCAGATTCGGATGGTTGTGCGCAACCTCCAGCCCAAACTAATGCAGAAAATGATCGGGCTCCCCTTCCCTACCTTTTCAGATTTGCATGAGATGGGAGTACAGATCGAGGATGCGATGAAACAGGGTCTGATTGACCAAGACTGAGAGCAGCCCAAGAGGGCATTCAACCGCAGTTCGAATGCAACCACCAGTGGTGATGCAGCTGCAAGATCTTCTGAAGTTGGAATGGTCACCACCACTCCTAAAACAGCCACCCCCTTTGTTGGTGCATCCAATCCAAACCCCCGAACTTCGGACTATCTACCCCGAGGCAAGAGGGTTTTCACCCCGCTTTATATGCCTCTGTCTAAAGCTCTAGGGGTCCTACTCAGGAAAGGACATTTGAAACTGTTAGAACAACAGCCTCTACCCGATCCTCTCCCTCCAAAGCATGACCCGGCTAAGTACTGTGCTTTCCATCAACAAACCGGTCATGACACCGACGGTTGCGTCCGTCTTCATCACGAGATACAAAATCTGATTGACAATGAGGTCATCGTCGCACCAAGCTCTGCAAAGTCTATCGGCACTTGATCAGTGAACCTGTGGGGGATAATGTGACTGTGATTGGGGGATGAACCACCTGCGGGTGGCGTTCAGTTTATTTCAGATGTGGTGTATGGCACGTACTGTTTTGAGCATTTGTGAATGCTGGTTTTTGTACATTCTGACTAAGGTATTGGGTCAGTCTTGTTGTGTTGTTTTGAGTTTGTCTCTTTGTTTTGAGTCAGTCTTTTTGTTTCGGGTCTGTCTTGTGGTTTCGAGTCAGTCCTGTTGCGTTGGAGTCAGGTGATTCCGGAGGGTGTTACCTCAGACATCACCATTTTTGTTTTGTGTTTGTCTTTTCGTTTTCTTTTGAGTCTATTTCTGCCGTGGAGCCAGTTGCGCCAACAGATCTCAATGAAACAACAGTGATTTTCACATTCTCGTGTTCGCTTCGGCCATGTGCCAGTTGTGCCAGAAAGTTTGAATGAAACGGCAGTGCTTTTCGCCTACTTTTCTGTGCCTTGAATTCATTGCATGGACTTAAGTTTTTCAAAACTTTTCGAACACTGTGGTGAAAACGAAGATGAAGGAATTCCTCGGGTTTTGCAAAAATTTGATCAATTAAGAGAAAGAGAGGCATGCTAGGCCCTTAATGAATGAAATCATGCTTGTTAATGTGAGTATTGAGAAGGATCCTGGCTTGATCCAGATTGGCTCCACACTGTCTTTAGCGTGAGCGATTTGTCGCTTTCTTAAAAGATTTCAAAAAATGTTTTGCGTGATCCTGCGAAGACCTGTGTGGAATCGCTCTTGAGATTGTGCAGCCTAGGATTGCTCTCAGCCTCAAGACTCGGCCCCTTGCTTTCAAACCTTGAACTTGCATTCAGAATGTTGAACGGTCAACCACAATGTGAGGCCTGTGTGGCCAGATTCGAAGCAGCCCTCGAACTAGGGGCAGAAAAGTCAGATCAAGAAGATAAGATGTCGTCGAAAGAAGCTTGCAAAGCTAGATCAGAAGCACCCCTCAAACTAGGGGCAAAATAATTTCAAAAGTGCTCGAAGAGTCAAAGATGAAGATCGGCAAGAATGCCAAATCCCAGAAGGGAAGAAAGGAGAAAGCATTGCTGAAGAACAACTGAGTTCCTATCTACAACACTAGGGGCAAATTCAGCCCCCCATTGGATGGACTCCTGCATCGCCGGCGAACAGCAGCCATTCTCCTAGATTCAGATGACTTCAGGATCTCAAAACCATTTGACATGGACTAAGCTACACTTTTACCCTTGAGAGGCTCGTTGGGCCGCAAACTCGGAAGGGTGACCCAGGCAAAAGTTAGAGCAAAAAAAAGAAGAAAAAGAAAAAAAAAGAAAAATGCAAAGAATGAAAAAAAAAGGAAAAGAAGAAAAAAAATGAAAATGAAGAAAATGAAAAGAAAAGATGAAAAAGAAAAAAAGATGAAAAAGAAAAGAAATGAAAAGAATTGAAAAGAAAAGAAGAACAAAGCTCGCAAGGTTAAAAACCCAGAAAGGGCGGCCTTAGCAAAAGTTAGAGCATAAAAGGAGAGGTTAATACCTGAGTGTACCTTAACCTGAACTACGTAAGGCTTGATTCCCATGTTTGGGATACGTAGGCAACTTCATTCTGAAGTCCAGCCACAAATACTTCAAAATCGATTGTGTCCATGTAATGGTTCTCATCATCTTTGTCTTCTCTGAATTCGAGAGTTCGGTTGTAACCGTCACTTTGAGGACTGTTTACAGTATGTTGCGGCACTATTCAAACAAGGGGAACTTTCTGTTGCCATTCGATGCGCTGCGGTGCCATTCAAACAAGGGGCAACTTTCCGTTGCCGTACAGTGTCCTTCAGACAACGGGCAATTTTGTGCCAAGTATCGAAGAAACGTAAGAAGCCAACGAAGAATCAAAGATATTGAAGACTTAAGTTTTCCTTAGAGAACGTTTGGAACCATTTTGCTCATTAGTCCAATTGTGCCTTTATTTATTCTTTTTGGATTATAATAGTAATGGAACTCGTTTTGTAAATTTAAAATTTGAGACACTGTAATTATTATTTACCTTGTAATCCTATGCCTATCTCTGCGTTGCTTGTGAGACCTTGCGTCAATGCCTTTTAAAATCTGTCAAAAGGGTAGTGCGCTACCTAAGAAAGCTGGACTTAGAAGGGAGGCTAACTTGACTCCTCCGGTGATCTGGGATCTTACTCGGTTATTGGCCATAGGACTCATTAGTGCCGTTTCCTAGACTCCTAATCTTAGATAAACTCTGTATTTAATTGATAATATATTCTCTGAAGTTCGCAATTTTTGGGGCGTCACAGGAGCGGAGCTAAAGAAAAGGAAAAAAAAAAAAAGAAGAAAAGAAAAGAAAGAAAGAAAGGAAGAATGGGAATGTTTAGAGTGTATATATTTTATAGTGGTTGCAATATTAGTATGTGGAATTAATTTCCATATCTTAGGGTTAAGATGAAACACTGATCAAGTGATTGGGGTAGTTTGTATTTAGTTTTGTAGATTTTTAATTGATTTAGGTACTATTATATAACTTAGATTTTTGAGCAAATAATGTTTTATCAAATTATGTGTTCACTAGTCATAAATATATGTTATACAATTGTTTTCACTGCTTGTGTATTAAAATTGTTAAACGAGTCATACCTAGTAAGACAGGTTGTACATCAACCTTAGTTTAGTTTATTTTAGTGGTGATGGTCTGTGCTTGTAGCTTGCTTTTCGTGCTCTTTTTGGATACGATAGCCCTATAATTCGAACTCCCGTGGTTCTGAATCTGATTTCACAAGTGCAATGTGAAATAGGAAGAAAAAACAAATGAGTCCAAATTCGGCAATTCTTTTAGAAAATTGATTTTAAATAAAAAATGCCAAAAATGGACTGCATTGCTAGATTTTAGAGTCGCCACATAAATATTTTTGGGAAATTTAGGAAACCCGAGACTCGTGCCAAAGGCCATTTATCCGTCATCACCAAAGTGTCTCGGTTTGGGAACTTAGGTATGAGAGGGGAAGGTCATGAATTGAGCACCCCACTCACCCGATCAAAGATCGGCCTCTAGTAATCATAATGTGATTCTTATTTACATTATGTGTTCTTGTTTTGATTATTAGGCTAACTGTTACAACCCAAACTTGCCCCTATGGATTTAGCGTCGTAACCGGCCAGTAATCCTAGGATTACCAAAGGCCTCTGAACAGAATAACAAAATATAAGGGGCTGCGGAAGCAAATAGACGAAATATAATGTCCATAGAGCTGTGTAGACATACATGAGACAGAAAATTTAAAACTTATATATATATATATGTTGTCAAACTTCTATACATCATGCACCACCATATAGATAGTATCATAAGGGACTTAGCCCAAAGTACAGTGAGACAAAAACAAAACAAAAACATCCTTCACATGATTCACAAAACTTGATTTTCAAACGGAAACCTCCCCGGGAGGCACGGTGGTTGGCTGACAAAACAAAACACTCCAGGTAGCAGCTTAGGCCTGGTCATGCGCCTGCTCATCTACATACATAATACAAATAGTGAGCGGAAGCCTAGTGAATAATAACAAGGTAAAGGTTTTACGAATGTTGTCCAAAACAGTTATAGAAATGGATTCATAATCATATTTAGAGATCAGAGTTCATAACAGAAATAGATTTAGAAGCATATTCATAACTAGAATTTGCAGCTAATCATATGTGGTACATCATTAGAACTAGGGGAAATAGTTAACCCATAAAGGGACGGCCATAAGGCTTACAGTTGACTCACGTGCACCAAGATGGTATAGTTGGCTCATGAGACATACAGTTGGCCCATAAATGGGACGTTCGTAAGGATCCATATACAGTTGACTCATGAGATGTATAGTTGGCCCATAATTGGGACATAACAAAACAGATAACAAATGTCACCTGAAGCTAATGATGCCACGAGTACATTTCAGAAACATTGGACAACCATTCATTCATACAGACAATACCATTTCAAAAAACAAACCATTTCATATCATTCAGAAAATAATTAAAGTTAAACATAGCTTTACTAAGTTATTACTCACTGATGGCTCCAAAGCAGATAGATAGAACAGATAGCCGGATGGCTTACGGCGCGTGACCTACATAAACACAGTACAGATACACATTGAAACACACACTTAGACTTTCATTTAATTCACTGCATTTTGTTCTTAGTGTGTTTCTAGGTCTTACCCTCATTGTATGTCTTAATTATGGCCTAGGAATGCCTAGGATGCAATGAGGATGCCAAAACATGTTGTTCAATACTTAGGCAAATATATTGAAATAGCGGCCTCGCTAGAGCGCAACTTCCTTCACTTAAGTGGAGGATAAAAAATGTGAGAGGTTGCTCGAGCGCAACTTCTTTCACTTGAGTGGTCTATAAACTCTGCAAAAGTACTGGTTGCTTGATTTTTCCGCTCGACGGTCGTTAGAGCGTGAGACATAAGTATTCACTCAAGTGCAACTATTGTCACTCGAGCGGTCTACAAAATGTACAAACTTCTGGGAGCATGCAATTTATGCTCGAGCCAACTTTTGGTCACTTGAGCAGAGGTTCAAAAATAAAGGTGATCGCTCGAGCGTAGGATCTATTGCTCGAGCGGAGGAGTAGAATTCCAGAATTTCTAGATTTTCTCCCAAGCTTCCAAACCCAACTTTAACCTTCCAAATCACATTCTTTAGAGACCAAAAGTGCAAAATCATAGATAAACTCATAAAACCTCATGAATTGAAAGCAATTTTCACAAAAGCTAGACTCAAAAGCATGCCAATTGTACCAAATCACCTTGAAACTTAAGAAACATGACATGCATGTAATGTCTTGAACTTAAACCTTTCAAAACATGATCAATTAAGATCAATTGGTGGGAAATATGCTAAATTGTTGGAACCAAGATAAAATTATGACATGCATGAGAAAATTCTTTTGAAAACAACATCAAAATCCATGAAATGCACATGCATGCATGATATAACTTATTTTCCTTAATCCTACCTCAATTCTCAAACTTAATTACAAGAACTTCTCGAATTCTCTACATTACCAACTTAATTACAAAGTTTAGGAACCAATTACTCACCTAAGATCCTCAATTGAGTTCTAGGTTGTTATGTCTATGAGCTTCCAAGATAATTCCCTTAATTCTCCAACAACTCCCTTGTTGATCTCAATTCTCTCTAGGTTTCTCTCTCTTACACGTTTGAACTCATGAATGAGGGAATGAGAGTGTAAAAATGAATGAGAGGGCTCACTTGGGCCTTTTATAGGCTTGATTAGAAAACTCATTAGTGGCTAATTAATCAACATTATTTATTTCGGTTCCGAATCAAATTTTAATTAAACCTACCATAAAATTCTACAAATTCCAAATAACACATAGCCTAAATCAATTTCGTGATCGGATTCCGATAAGGCCTTCAATTTGTAGAATAAAACAGAAAGACAAACAAATATTTCTACCATGGATAGATACAATGCAAATCACACACATAACACATAATTAATCACACAATTTCATCTTGGATACTTATTAAACATTCTTAATCATGGATTATACGTTAATCATGGGTCGGGGTGTAGCTCGACTTTTTCACACCCCCTTTTAGAAACTCGAAAAGAAGCCCTACAGTTCGAACTTCCACGGTTCTGAATCTAATCTCACAAGTGCAATGTGAAATTGATAAACACTAAAGAGGCCAAATCCAGCAAATCTTTTGGAAAATCGATTTTGAATCAAATTACCAAAAATGGACTGCTTTGCCAGATACAGAGTCGCCATCTAAATATTTTATTTTGGGAAAATTTAGGAAACCCATGACTCGTGTTAAAGGCCACGTGTCCATCATCACCAAAGTTGTTTCGGCTCGGGAACTTAGGTATGAGAGGGGAAGGTCATGAATTGAGCACCCCCGCTCACCTGATCAAAGATCGGCCTCTACTAATCATGATATGATTGTTTATAAACATTATGTGCTCTTGTTTCGGTTTTTAAGCTAGCTTTACTATGCGATGCGCACAAGCAAGTATAGACTAAAATTGCAAGAATTGGAACAACTCAATTTCATGTTTGTTTGTGAAAATGGTTTGAATTTGCCACCTCAAGTGGGCATAAAGTTTGCGAATTTGCCACTAAACATAATGGGCTTAAAACTAATTTGCCACTCAACAAAGTGGGCTTAAAACGCACATTTGTTGAATTGTTCCAGTTCAAATAATAAGCCTTCATCCACAGGCATTCAAGCAGTTTATCAAATAAGCATTTAGCCTCATGGTGAGCATGTTAGACATGGCAATATTCATAATCATGCAAATATGCTAAAGCACTAAAAACTCACCTAGTACTCCAATGTAACACATGATTCCTAACTATGCTAAGTGTCTAATGCAACACATGCGAAGAATGCAATTAATAGGCTCGGCTACTAATATGGCATATGAATCGATTTGATAACATGCGGTTTAAACACGTATTGAAATGACAATGCAGTTTGACTGATGCGTTGAGCCTTGGTGCATGCGAGACAACATGAATGTATGCAAGCATAAGGTATGTTGATTGAAACGTGACCCTAATCTAACCATCAAAAGCGGTTAAGTAAAAAGGAGAGAGACGTAGGGTTGGAAGACATACACATTATTACATTCTGCTCTCATGAAGGAGAGTCCGAATGAATAAACTAACTAGCTAACTACGCTAAGCTAATTAAGTTAATTAAGCTAATTATTACAAACCAAATGAAATAAATAGCTAAACTAATTAAGTTACAACACAAATGTAAGCAAACTAAGTAATTAAAGATATTAACTACTCTGCCACTACTTCGCCTCGGGAAATGGAAGATGCACATGCTTGGATACCACCCGAAAAGACCATCTTTTTGCTCTCTGTTTGCAGAGTTGAACACTTCCAGAACCATTTTGCTCCACCTTACCAACATTCTGTTGAGGTTTACATCAGTGGTCAGCCAGCCAGGTGCCAGATATGGAAGTGGTCTGCCGGCCACTGATGCACTGGATCATTATGCTGCAACAGAGGACAAATAGAGCAAAAAGAGCATTTTTCCAAGGATTATTTGCACAATTCACCCCTCATTTTCATGGACAAATCCAAGGAGTTGTGAACTTAAACCACAAACCACCAATCCAAGCAAGTTCATTGCATGATGGCTTATGATTCAAGGTGTGCAAGCTCAATGAATGCAAAACAAGACACTTAAGAACCATCACCCTATCATGCATGATCAAAGGCAATGGAGACCTGGAAAACTTGAGACATTTCATCACTTTGAGTATGAGATGTCCCAATTTTCATTGTGTTCAATTAACGTCCGATTGAACACACAACACACAAGTTATTATCTTGCTCAATTTTAGTCCCAAGTTGTTAGTTACTCATTTTAACTTTACCAACCATTACTTAGTCAATTAAGTCCAAATGGTGTGTTAGAGTCCTCTAAGGGAAAGAAGGCTCAAAACACATGTTGTTTTGGGTATAGAAAAAGTCTCATACTGTTGGTAATGAGCTCCCAAAGGGATTAAACCATTAAGCATGAAACCTCAATTCCACACTTAGGCAAACAAACGACTTGAACCTCTTTCAAAGCAAAATGAAAAGCCAAGAAAGGAGGGAGGTTGCAGAGGTGATTAGGTGTTGAAATGAAGTGCAAAAAAATACCAAAAACATACAATCAACTCAAACAAGTGATGCTTAATGGCCTAAAACACCAAGCTTGTGAGGACTATTACACTACAACCATGCAAAACAAAGCTTAAATGCAGCAAATAGCTAAGAATAGTCCTAAAATAGGTCTAAAATAGTCCTAAAACATGTTGGAATTGAGTTAACAATAGCTAGAAAAATAGGCTAAAACACAGAGCATGCTAGGCTCGTAAGCAAGATACAAGGAGGGGAGGCTAACCCCTCTAATTTTGGACTTCAAAAAGTGTTTTTAGCCACTGAAATAACTCTGAAATTCAGTGTTTAAAAGCTCAAAAATAGATAGTAAAAGGGTGGGAAACACAAGGGTAAAGGCCTCCAAAACAAGGTACAAAGAAGGGTGAACCACCCCTCAACCTTTAATGGCCTTAAAACCCAAGTTTTAGCCCAAAAATGTAGAGTTTTTACAGTCCAAAAGCAGCCCAAAAACAGTACAAAAATGTGCTGGAATGAAAGCTAAAACAAGGAACAATTTAAGCTAGTAAACAAGCCAAAGAAGAGGTGGCTAACCCCTCCATTTTTAGGGCTTCAAAACCATTTTTTTAGCCTCTGAAAACCTCTGAAAACCAGTGGTAAAAAGCTTAAAAAAAGTTGATAAAAGAATGGGAAACACAAGTGGAAAGGCTTAGAGAACAAGGTTCAAAGAAGAGTGATTAACCCCTCTACTTTTAACGACCTTAAGCCACAAGCTTCAACCTATAAAAATAGGTTTTAAAGAGCTTAAAAACAGTAAGCAAACATGGAAAACAAGTGTTGTAGAGATGGTGCAAAAGCAAGAGAAGTATATCTCTTGGAGAGGAATGAACCCTTAAGTCACAACCAACCAATTTCACACTCTCAAGTGCTTCAAGAGCTCAAATTCAAGCTCAAATCACCTCAGGAAGAAGTTCTCCAAGTTTGGTTTAGAGTGTTTGGGCATAGGCTATGTAAGTTGCAAAAGAGAGAGAGAATTGTAGAGAGAGAGAGGATTGTAGAGAGAGAGGATATTTTTCAAAATATTTCTTCACTCCTAATGTTTTTCTAACCTTGAAATATAAGAGACAGGTCATCTATATAGAGAAAAATGTGAGCTTTGGTCGAAAATATCATCAAATGGACAGCTGGAACTTTATGCAAACAGCTGGAGGTAAATATCTGCAAAAAAAATGATTTTTGATACCAGTGGCCGGAAAAATTCACCCATGGCCGGCATGGGGCCAGCAAAATTCACCTATGGCTGGCAAGGGGCCGGTAAGCCACATCAGTGGCTGGCCACAAAAATCTATTTTTCGGGCCCGACTTCAAATGAGCATATTTCTTCATCCAGAGTCCTTTGCAGGTCATTCTTGAGTCTAAATTGAACCCCCGAAAGTATACTTTCCAATGATGGAAGCCTCACATCTAAATTTTAAGTGTGCAAAGAGATATGCTTATTTTAGTGAAGGTTGCTCATTTTTAGCTTTAATCGGATTGATGCCTAACTTCAAACAGCCATATCTCCCTCATCTGAACTCGGCTTTAGGAGATTCTTGTATGTAAAATGTAGCCCCGAAAGTCCACTTTCCAATGGTTGTGGCCTCATAACTAAAGTCCAAGTGTACAAAAGGATAGACCTGATTTAGTGAGGGCAGCTCGACTCTCTCTTAACGGTTCATGCCCAACTTCTTCCCCAACTAGGTTTCTTCCCTCCACTCTTATTTTCTTCAACTCGAAACCTCTACATAAGATGTTTTAAAGATTTTTTTTCAAAAAGCTCACCTCTCTTTCATTTATTTCCACTTTGCCCTTACTCGGTTTACTGAAAAGTGTAGTTTTTAACGAAATGCGAGCTTCGAAATATTGTAGAAACATTTTCAAAAATATTTTGAAAGAGAGGGTTTTAATGTCTAAAAAAAAGTTTTGGTCCAAATAGTTTTGGTCCAAAATAGGGTGTAAGGTTTGGATTTAGAGCTCTACTTGTTGAAGAAATCGAACATTTGCATAGCACAACTTTCATCATCGAGTGATCAATCTGTGGCGTCCAAGTCTTAAGGGCTGTCAAAAATGGGGTGTCTACACGGGGTTGTTACACTAACTTACTATGTGATGCACAAAGTATAGACTAATTTGCAAAAGTTGGAACATTTTGATTTCATGTGTGTTTTGAAAGGTGTTTGTATGTGTACCACTTGAAAAAGTGATCTCATATGTACATTTAAGAAAATCATCCCAACTTAAGGAATTAGTCTTCATCCACAAGCATTCAAACAGGTATATCACTTAAGCACTTAGCCTCATGGTAATAATGTTTGACATGGCAACAATCACACGTATGCAATATGCTAAAGTGAAAATGCTCACCTAGTACTCCAAGGCAAGCCAAAGTGAATAAAATAATTAGAAAAAATGCATGCTCCTAATCAATGCAATATAACTAATGCAACACATACAATATGCAAATAATAGTCTTGGCTACTAGTATGGCATGTGAATCAATTTGATGGCATGTGGTAGCGCACGTATTCAATGAAATAATAAATAACCATGATTGTTTAGAATGATGAACCGAACCTCATGCATGCGAGACAAATGAATGCAAATCATGGAGCATGCTAAACGAAACATGATGCTCTAGGCTACCCATTATAAGCGGGTAAATAAAAGGGAGAAAGAACAGAGGTTGGAACACACATACATTATTACATATTTGTCCTCACACAAGAGGGTTCGAATAAATGTCCTAGCTAATTAATCTAATTATTACAACGCCACAAATTAACTAACTATTCTAGCTAATTAATTAAGTATAACGCAAAAAATTAACTAGCTATTTACAATACAGAATCAATTAACTAAGTAATTAATTATTACAAGTCCACTACTTTAGGTACAACATACTACATTAATTATAATTTTAACGGGCCCTGAGAAATGAGAGATGACTCATGCATGAATGCAGATTTTTACCCGAAAATACCTCTGTTCTGCTGCCAGAATGGTTCTGTTGCGCAGTCAGAAAATTGAACTGTTTTTCCCCAGCCTCTGTTCTGTTTTACAAGGAAAAAGACACTGCCTAGTTGAAAAGAGGTGGTTAGCTGGCCAGAAGAAGTGGTCAGCCACACAGTGAGGTGGCCGGTCGGTCCCTAGTTTTTGTTACTGCCTTGCTGCAACAGACAAGAAACAGAGCACAAACAGAGTACTTTCAGGGGATGTTTGTCTATCCTACCTCTCCTTATCATCAAACAGATCAAAGGAGGAATAGGCTTGATTTGCAAACCATCAATCGACACAAATTCATTGTGTGATGATTTATGGATCAACGGACAAAAACTTAATAAATGAAGCTATAAGACCAACAAAACCCTCTCCCTATCATGATATTAATCAAGAGAAGTGGTTGACATCGAATCTTGAATCATTATCATCACTAACAAGTATGAAATGACTTAAGACTCAATGGCTTCAACTAACGTCTGATTGAACCCCAAACCATGTTATTATCTTGTTCCATTTTAGCCCCAATTTTATTGCCTCATTGACTTACCTTTCCATTCTTTAGTAATTGTAGTCCAAAAATGAGCATTAAGTCCACTAATGGAGAGAAGTGTTAAACAAGAAGTTGTTTTGGGCACGAGAGAGAGGTAATGCCCTGGTAATGAACCTTCGAAGAGATTAAACCATTTAGCATTGAAGGGTCTCTTTCTCAAGCTTAAACAACACTCGGTTGAAACAACTCTCAAAGAAATAAAAAAGCCAAGAAAGGAGGAAGGTTGCAAAGATGATTATATATGAACACAAGAATGAAAAGCATGAAATACATGCTATCAACTCAAATAGGTTGGTGGCTAACTCCTAAACTACCAAAACCACCAAAACTATGAGGACAACTACACTACAAGCATACTATACAAAGCATAAATGAAATAAACAACCTAAAACAGTCCTAAAATAGCTAAAAATAGTGCTGAAAATAACATGGACAAACTTGAAAAAGTTAGCTAAAACAATGGAGAAATTGAGCTAGTAAGCAAGCATAAGGAGGGGGGGGGCTAACCCCTCCATTTTGGGGACCTCAAAACTACATTTTTAGCCTCTGAAAATCTCTAAAAATCAGTGGTAAAAAGTTGGAAAACAGTTGAGGAAAGGATGGGAAACACAAGGGCAAAAGCTTAGGAGACAAGGTTCAAAGAAGGGTGATTGACCCCTCTACCTTTAGTAGTTTCAAACCCCAAGTTCTGACCCATAAAAATAGTTAAAAAACAGTCCAAAAACAGTAAAAAAGATAGGAAAGAAGCAGTGTAAAAGTGCTAGAGTTATACCTCTTGAAGAGGAGTAACACTTTGAGTTTCAAACCAACAAATTCCCACCCTCAAGAGCTAAAATTCAAGCTCAATAACCTCAGCAAAGAACCCTAAAAATTTGGTTTGGGAAGTCTAGGTAAGGTGTATATAGGTTGCAAGGTAGAGAGAGATAAATATTTTTCAAGAATTTTGCTTCACAAAATTTTTCTAACCTAAATTCTAGAGGGGGGTCAAGTATATATAGAAAAATATGTTACTATCTCAGAAATATCAGTATAGAGATAGCTGGTGCAGTGCATGCACTTATGGGAACAACTGGCGCAGCTGGCAAGAAAATATATATTTTACCGGCACAACTGGCCAGTCGGCCACTAAGGGGATGACTGGCCACTCATTTCTAGCCATCCGGCCACTAGTTGGCCTGTAGGCCTCTGAGTGGTCAGGCTTGAAAAAAATACTATTTTGGTCCAAAAGTGGTGCAAGGTTTGTAGGCTTCTGAGGCTTGAAACTAAGCCTTCCTACTGAGGAAATCGAGCGTTTGTCCAACGTACAAATTCATCATTGGGTGAGTAATCTGAGGCGCCCAAGTCTTAAGGGCGGTAAAAAATGGGGTGTCTACAGTGCTAAGCGAAGATGATTCGTGGCTTTTGATTTTAAAACATAAATCTTTTAAGTGATGAGTCCCGGCCAATGCACATCTTAGTACCCATTTCAATGATTTTCTACAGCCTAAATACTATAGCTCCCAATTACAATGTTAGTAGTGGATTCCAGACCCTGAGGTTTATTTTTCTCACTTTCCATTTCCAAAACCAAAATCTTTGAATTAAAAATAACTTGCTCTAGTCTCTGTGGTTTGACACTCGTTCTCAACCGCTACACTTCGTAATAGTAGTTGTTATCAGTTTTATTCATTTTATTTTGGTGTGCAAACGACAACATCATCTATCTAAAACATCCACGTACTTTGGTAATTTTAGAATGTTTACTTTCTCTAAAATTGCATTCCGAAGTCCACCCTAAAACTTTCTCTCCTTTTTATAATCGGTATCGATCATGTGCGGTGCAAACCTGGCCAACTCTATGAACTTTGCTTCATATTCAACTGTTGTCATGTTACCTTGCTTACGTTCCTCAAAGTCGGACTTTTGATCACGGACACACTATGGAAAATATTTCTCATAGAAAATTTCAAGAAATTGTGCCCAATCAATCCCTTTATTGTCTTCTTGAATTAGCATCCACCATCTTCTTGCCTCATCCTCTAGAGTGAATGCGGCCAGTTGAAACTTTTGTGCCTCGGCACACAGAAATACCTCAAATAATTTTTCGATTCCAAGGACCCAAGCTTCAGCTTTTAATGGGTCTACATGCCCATGGAACAATGGTGGTTTCGTTTTCTTAAATTCTTTAGTGAGGGCAATTGTATAGTAATTAGCTTGATGATCTTACACATGCGGTATTGGCATTGGTGGAGGTGGGGGTGGTTGTTGCTGTTGTTGCCTTAATACTTCAGACATATCATGGATCATTCTTTCCATTCTGTCCATTCGGGCAGTAGTCGACTCTTCTATCTCATCAGCCCTTATTCTCATCATTATCTATATAAACTTACATTATAATAAACACAGAAATTGCACATATAGGCATAACAGTTCATATTCCATATATTCACATGATCTCAATGCACACAAATTGATGCTTATTAGATGAATGCACCTTAAGTTTTTTCTAGACACCTTATTGCTTAATTGGACAAGTTTGTAAGTTATTAACTAGTGCTCTGATACCACTCTATTATGACCAAAATCCGCCCTAAAGTTTGGATCATAATTGACCAGTAATCCTGAGATTACCTATGGTCTCAGATAGAAATTGAATCAGATTTAATTAAAGACATCTTATCTATATTAATAACTCACACCCATACATGCATAAAAGATATCATATGTCCAAGATCATTCAAACATCATTAACATACAAACATCAAACTTATATATAGACGTGGTCAAGCATGACCAACAAAAGAAAATAGAAAATCAAAAGATGGAAGTCTCATGCGTGAGGCATCTTTAGCTAACTCCACAAAAACTTGGTATTTCTCCACAGGTTCACTAGGGTTGGGGTTGGACTCCCTACATACATATATACAATAGAGTGAGCGAAAGGCCAGTGAATAATATCAGAGTAAAGATGTTATATGAATGAGTTCCAACACTTGAATAAAATCATTCACATTAATTTCGTATCATAGCAGAATGACCTTGGGTCCAATACATGATAGAACGACCTCAGGTCCAACATAAACAGAGATTTAGAACAAAAACCAATGAGAACGACCTCGGGTCCAATCAATTACAACTGTATAATGATCATTGGGTCAATAGATACCAGATATTCAGACTTTGGGTCCAGCTTGTCAAATATATGGAACAACCTCGGGTCCATTTCAGATACACAAAATGACCTTAGATCCATCATAACATTCATGTTACATCAATTACATTTACATGTATCATATTGATTAGACAGATAGAAACTCATTCACACTTTCAAAATCATAAGTTTGGAAAACATACCATATTAGGATATACAGAAAATAAAGTAATTAAGAAAATATCTTTACCAGGATATTATTCATAGTGATTTGGTTGTTGATTCGTCCTTGCAGATGAACCTAAAGTCTTTAATCAAGCTAATTTTAGCAAGAATCTTGAGTTATTCTTCCCAATTCACTAGCCTCCTACCCAAATCTCCAAGATTGAGTCATCTTTTTCCCTAAGTTGCTCTCACTCTCTCTTTAGTGTAAATTTCAGAATTTTGAGTTTAAGAAATGAACTAATCTCATCATTTAACACACACACACACACACATATATACATGATTAACGTAATACACTAATTAGGGATTAAGCTAGTTAATTAGAGTGTAAGGTTTAATTAAATATAACCTAACTTAATTGATTTTATCTAGGTAATTTAATTCGAATAAAATTTTAATCAAACTTTCTAATAGGCTCTACAAATTATGCCGATCTCAATAAACTAACCAATTTCAATTTCTGAAGCCATTAAGGCCTTCAATTTTTAGATCGTAATAGAAATCATAATAGATATTCCTATGATCAACATATATGAAGTCAAAAGCCACATTAATCACATAATTAACATACAAGTTCACACTTAGCAAATAAGCACATGCATGATTAAAGAATTAAAAGCATAATATATGACAGGGTTGTCACAGTATCGATTAGACAATCCACACTTCGGTGGCAATGGAGATCTCAACGATGGCCATGGTGCATTTAAGCTGTCCCCTGATGGCTAGGACTATCTAAGGATGCCATTATTAGATTCATACAAAATATAGGGCATTCATTCATTCAGAATCAAAATAGGAATTTCCCAAATCACATTTCCAAAACTAGTTTTTAAACATAACTTCACAATAATATTACTCACAATGGCTTGTGCATGGAAAATACACCTTACAGTCTCGACTTACACAACAAGAACACAAGTATTGATAAAGTGAAAAGCAAAACAATTAGACTACCTTAACTTTAGTTTTTCTTTTCTAATTAAACATGCTTTAAGTCGGTTTCTAATTGTGTTTAATTTTGTTTAGGTTCAAAAGATGTATAAAGAAGTCTGGTAGCTCAAAAGGAACGAAAAGAATGTGAATTGGGCAAGTGCCCTATTTGGCCATACATGGGCCGAAATTTCGGCCGCGCGAGCAGAGATGAAACAGTGTTCATCTAAGGGTTGGTTGCATGTGCGCCTCCCTTGGCCACATGTGAGGTGGGTGGCTATAACCCCTTAACTTTTTGACCGTTAATAAATCACACAAATCTCAAATTTACAATTTTAGATAATTAATAACTTCAAATACACAAATTATCTCCAAAAATTATCTATACAAATGTTTGCAAAACATAATTTATACTATTGTCTCTAAAAATAATATATAGTGGTGGACCTAAAATATCTAACTCAGTAAATCATTTAGTACTTCCAATCCGATCGCCACTAAATTTGCTCCGCACCTAAAAATTAAATTAACTCAGGAAGTGTACAATACGACATGAATAACAATGCTCAAATAGAGAATAAATCAGCAGCGATCTAATAATTTACAACATTGCACAAACGATTTGATATAATCAAACAATTTACCAAATTGCACAAACAAATTGTAACGCCTCGAAATAATTACTATAACTCATACTCAGCATCAAGAAGTGCTCAATGATAAAGTAGTTATCTTTCATTGATATACAATCAAGCTTTACAAAAGAGTGATATAATAGAAAGACAAAATAAAAGTAAGACAAATAAGAAATGCGTTAAAGGCTTACATCTTTCCAAGACGATGCTTGGTTACAACAAAAGTGGACTTAAGTCCAACACAGATAAATTTGTTGGCTTGTACAAAAGTAAATACAGTAAATATACAAAAGAAGCTCTGGCTCCAAATCCTTCGAAGCTATTGCCTTGGTGAAGGCATATTATCAGCACCTGAAATATTTTTCCCACATAGGGTGAGCCAAAGCTTAGTAGAAATAATCCAACATAGTATATGAATATGAACAAAGCTATAAGGTGAATGCACATGCAATGCTCGTGCCAAAACATTTTTACGTCTCTTTCCAAAGCCATGCAATGCCAAGTTAATATCATCGTCCATAAGTCATTTCCTTTACAATAGAAAATATGGTAGTGAATCACACTCTGGGAATTTCAAAACAATACAACCTCTCCTAGAAATTTCTTCCGGAGGAAACCGTAAACCGGGAACCATTTAAACGTAGGCTATACAAGCACTACTATTGCCATGTCACAGAAATTTTGTTCGCGGGATCGGCACCCATGTATACGCATGGTTTTTAGGACTTTTACCCTAGACCCACAAACCAACTTATTTGATATAACAACAATTACTTTCCTAGATTCACCCATTTTTTCAAACCAGTAACATTTCCAATGTATAAGTGTGAGATAATGCTCAATCCAAATGAATGAGAAAAATAGTTTCAATTCTCCTAATTCACATGCAATTTCTATGACACTCATAGCTATCCTCCACCGACAGCCCAAAACAGATATTTCTTAATAGATAAACAATTACCAATAAAGATAAACTCTCCAAATTTCAATAGGTGAGTGATAATACATATCTAACTCCACCATCCTCATCAACATCAATCCAATTTCCCAATTCCAATATCAATCTCATAATTTATATAAAATCAACATTTGAGGCATTTAGGGAAAAATCCATTTTCTTTCCAAAAATCAATCCCAACATTCAAAATCAACAATTTATTCCCAACTCAACATCATCTTCCATAACAAAATTATTTTCAAGGATCCATTTGAAAAAACCCTCTTTTGATTTTTATTGAAAACCCTAGATTGTTCCAAATCTTCCAAAAAACCTCAATATTGTTTAGAAAACACAAATAACTACGTTAAAACTCATAAAAAGAGTGGAGATATCCCTACCTCAAGATTAGAAGATGATTGGAGGGGGGATGGAAACTCAAAGATACCAAAAATCAATTTTGTTCTGATTAGAACGAAGCCCTCGCCAAGCTCTACCTTTTTAACAAAGGCACATCGGTGAAAAGATCGACGGATCTAGGTGTATTTAAGGGAAATAGATGAGTTTTAGACTGAGAGTGAGAGATATTAGGGTTTTGAAATGTTTAGAGAGAGAGAGAGAGAGAGAGAGAGGTGAAAAAGTGACTCAAAAGTAGCTGTTTACGAATTGTTAGATGCATAGTTCACTCGAGCGTAAGATATATCGCTCGAGCGACTAGACATAATAAGTTGCATCACTCGAGCGCAAGAAACCTAGCTCGAGTGCAAAATACGAACTCCTTGTAGTTTTACAGACAGACAATCGTCGCTCGAGCGAAGAATACAAACTCCCAGTAGTTTTACAGATCTGCAAAAGTATTGAAGGTTCATAAAGATCGCTCGAGCGCAAGAAGTGTTGTAACAATTTGAAAAATAAGCTACCAACCTGTTCCAAACGTAAACAACACGTCTCAAAAGCCAAAATGAAGAGAGATAAGGGGAAATAAGACATGAACAATTGGATAAGACAATGAAACCCAGATCCAAAACATAAAATGGGTCGGGTCTGAACCAGAAACGCTATACAAATCAACTCAACATATGATAACTTACCTATGACCAAATATCCAGTCCTACTCAGTACATGACCAGTGGCCGGCCTCACTGGCCTCACCCACTTCACCCAAGCACAACTACTTATCTGGGCATATTGGTGCAAGCTATTGGCAGGGTCCACTCGATCTATGTACAGAGTATTTCCATGTCAGTTAGTTAGACAAATCAACATTTCCAATACAGAGTAACTACACAGAGTTTAATCAAATGACCAGAATAATCAAACGAATCAACATGGAATGATTTCACAAAATTTATCAAATGATCACAATAATCAGGAGGACTACATATTGAAAGTAATTAAAATAAAAACTCTTCACAAAACGATTTAGAGAAAGCATATTGTATATCATCCAGTTACCTCAAATCAATTCCTCCGTTACCAACATTTTAATTATCTAAAATTTCTCCATAGATCTCCAAAAATAACAGATTAAAATTCTAAGACATAAGATATGTAAGGTTTGACAAAATCTACAACTCCCCTCTTTTGTAAAATTGATAATTCTTACTCTAAACATTTAAACACTCCCCAACTAAATATAAATATTTTAGCAAAAAATTTGGGCAAGAAAGGGAAAAGGTTGAAATAGAGGATGAAAAAAAATGAGTGCTTACTGTAAGCACTTAAACACTCCCCAACTAAATATAAAATTTTTAGCAAATAATTTGGGCAAGAAAGGGAAAAGGCTGAAATAGAGGATGAAAAAAATGAGGGGAGAGAGAGAGAGAGAGAGAGAGAGAGCCGAAGGCAAAAACATATGAGAGGGGAATGGGATCAATTTATAGGGGAAAAGTACAAGCAAAGAATGATTAAAAAGGAAAAAAAAAAGAGAAAAAGAAAAGAAAGGATAATGAATAGACAATGAAAA
Source organism: Camellia japonica (assembly GCA_030407325.1). NCBI lineage: Eukaryota > Viridiplantae > Streptophyta > Magnoliopsida > Ericales > Theaceae > Camellia > Camellia japonica. Next base: position 129,202,571 of record JAPPVO010000032.1, read on the forward strand.
TGTGAAGGTATGGTGTTGTCTTTCAATAAAAAAATCCAAAGGGTATGGGGAAGGAATGGGGTGGCACGTGGGGCTTTGTTTGGAGACCAAGTAAAGAAACAAATAATAAAATAAAATAAAAGAGATGAATAAGATAATGATAATAATGTGGTGGAGATAAAAAGAGATAAAGAAAATGTAAGAAAATAAGTTAGGTTCTCATTTAAAAATCTCACCACCAAACTATTATAATAAATCACCAATACCTCTCACATAAATATTAATACCTCAGAAATATAGGATTTCACATTGGATGCACGTGCGATGGCCTAGGCCGTACGTGTGGCAGATCATGCAGTATGGTTTTGAAGCTAGCTGCTCGTGTGGTGGTTGATGGCTGCTTGAGGGCTCGTTGAGTAGATTTTCAGGCTAAAGGTGTTCTTAGTGTTCTTTGTGGTTCTTCAACCATTTTCTTTTCCTAAAAGCTTCAAAACATGATATATGATTGCCAAAAAATGAATAAACGATGTATGATCCTTGAAAACCTATTTGAATGCATGAATTCAAGATTAAAACAACCAAAAATAAGATTTGATCTAAGAATTCTTCAACCTAACTTTCTTTCAAACTTTTTCTGATTTTTCTTCATTTCAATCCTCCAAAACATAATGTTTAAGGCTTCAAACATGAATAGATAATGTGTTCTTTGTAGAAAAACATTTGTATGCAATGAAT